>OX328131.1:70534358-70744991 GCA_946811695.1 Gonocerus acuteangulatus
AAAGCTGGTTAAATGAAGAAGTTTTTCTGAAACCCGGAAGTCTCAGATCCTGCCCATTGAGGAGTAACGATGGAAAGAAATATCAATATAATATCAGGAAATTTAGAATAGCTTTCTTTTGGTAAGATATACATACTTACATTCATTCATTTTTACGTTTACTTCCAACTAGTCTTATAGTAAATTTACTCAGCTTTCGATTGGTTTCACTCCCTTTCTAGTAGTACCACCTGGGACAGAGCTACAAAGATTATTCTCTTAAAAACCACGTTTGTCTCGAAAAATGGACAAAACGACGTTTTCTCCCTTATGGGCGAGAATTCGGGAAATCGTCATAGAACATTTTTTGTTCCCCTAAGGGTCCTCTATCACCCCTCACAATATGACTAGACATTTACGGGACACCCTGTATATTTATATTTATTCTATTAATGAGCTTTATAGGTCCGCATTGAATCACACTGACCAACGCATGAATAAATACTTTTTTTTTTTTTTTTTAAACTAAATATAAACTTACAGGTACACTAAAACATTTTAATTTTACATTATAGAAAAAAATTAATAATAAAAAAAAAATACATTTCTTAAACCACTGGGTTAAGTAAACAAAGGGTTTTATGAACAAATTTAACTGTAGTTTTATAAAGAATTTAGTTAAGTATAAGTTAAGTTTTATATAAAACTACTGTGTTTGCTTTATATGCACATAAAAAAATGTTGTATAACGTACTGTCATGATTTATGATATTTTTTACTGTTTTGATTATTCTCTTCTGTAATTTTGTATAATTATTTTTTAGCCAAAGAAGGCTGTCGAAAGCATGCAGATGTGCGAAATATAGATTTTTCTGAAAATCTGACTATCTGCATCGCATCAATGACTTAAGTTTCAAGTCAACATTTTTAATTAAAATTAACTTGACAGGCTGATTAAAACAAAAGTTAATGCTTGAGTTACTGAAACAAATACAGATTTGAAGCCTCCGTATCTTCTATTTTGTATATTACAGAGTGGTTTAAAAATTTAAATCCTAGAAGGAGTAACTGTTCTGAGCCTTATGCCTAGATTACACAAGCTTGGCACTTCTCACTGGTATATACATGTAAACAATCTTGTTTATTTAATGAGTCTTGATTCTTTTATAGTGGCAAGCATTATTAAACAAGGCAAAAGGATGGTTATCTATAGATAACCCGTCCTAAAATTCCGAGTTAATTATAATGGGCGTTAAAATTTAAATAAATGAACAATGGCAAGAATAAGTGAATAGGAATAGCGTCTATTTACAAGTGGGCTCATAGCTTCAGATGCGAAGCCCTTAAAATAAAATAAATAAATATTTACAAAGTGACAAGTAAGCTCCCCACCACTATTCTACTAAGCAGTAGTCCCTTGTTACGTAGTGTGACAAGTGTTTAATGCCAGCCCAACAAGTGTTTAGTAAAACAGCCCAACAAGAGTTTAGTGAAACAGCCCAACAAGTGATTAGTGAAACAGCCCAACAACTGTTTAGTGAAACAGCCCAACAAGTGTTTTTATTGAAACAGCCCAACAAGTGATTAGTGAAACACCCCAACAAGTGTTTAGTAAAACAGCCCAACTAGTGTTTAGTAAAACAGCGCAACAAGTGTTTAGTGAAACAGCCCAACAAGAGTTTAGTGAAAACTTGGTCTACCAAAAGGCCCTCCGAGAGAAATTACAGGCCCCAGTCCAAATAACCTCAACCTCCCTCCTCCATTAACATTACCAAAAACTATTTAAAACTGACATTTCTCTGAAAAAATAATTAAATACATTTGTAAATTAACGGAGTGGAAAATTTAGTATTGTCTAAGGTATATTGGCACTTCCTGGCGTTACAAATTTCTGGACTAACAATATTTATTAGCTAATTTATATATTAGAAATAGAGAATTTAGAAAGTTATCCATTGGTTGTTCTCAATAATAATTATGTGAACTATACTTAGGAATATAATTTTGTTATTTCAAATTATAATACTCCTTCAAAAAGTCCGACTCGCAGGAACTACGTCATCTTAGCGTGGTTACGCACATCTCGAAGAAATGGAATAGATTAGCATCACAAATCACAGGAAACTGACAGTAGCCAACTTAAAAGAAGCGGATAATTCTTAATCTATATAAATCAGTAAAATTATGTACTGAAAACGTACTTACTCTTCAACTACTACTGAGAAGGCTCTATTCTAAACAACCAAAAATTCGTTGTCATTTTAAGTATCTTGTTTTACAAGCAAATTCGTTTTACTGTTATAATCAACTGTAAATATGTGCTTCATGGCGAATAAAATTCCATTCTGTCGTGGGTTAAATCTTTCTATAAAATAAGAAATAATGATAACTTCAGTTGAAGGCTATGAGGAAGGTTGTGTAGATGGGAGAGTTCAAAACAAACTATGCAAATGCTATCATGATTAGCCACAGCCATCTTGATTACCACAGCCACTACAAACTTATTACCAATATATTTCACCGTTTTTTAGCTTATTTTACTACAATACTAATTTTACTGATAAATGCAATTTAAACCAAAAAAAAAAAAAAACAATTAAAAAGTGAGATAAACAGAGAAAACCCCTTTCAAAACAAACACTTTTTAAGTTTTAAGCGCTTATATTTCTGATTGGCGTTGCCCCATCGAATATTGCTTCAGAACCTTTTTTGTAGAGACTTTAGTAAGCATTCGAATGGTTACTTCCCAATTACCGCGATTTCCCAACCGTTATCGAGATATTTACGAAAAATGTATGAAGATCCGAAAACTTTTCATGTCTATTAGTAAAATAATTTTTTTCGCATACTTCCTTAACTCCAAATATAACCAAAATTTAAACATCTTAGTTGGGATTAATTTCCAAGATGTAGAAAATATTTCAATTGAATCCCGCGATTCTAAGTGCTCACAAAAAAAATAATGACTTACAAAAACATGGATTCCGCTTTTCTCAGAAACGGTTAAAGATATCGCCTTAAAAATGGTTTCATTCGTTTTCTCGTGTTAAGAAACCTATAAAACAAGTACCTGGAAGCATATAAACTCAAAAACGTAAGCGTTACGATTTTTTTTGCGCGAATTTTGCCCCAAACACTATCTTCTAGTGGGCGGATTCTGCTGGTTAACGAACTTGACCTTTCAAATTAGACGACAGATTTTTGTACCAAATTTCGTCAAAATCGGACCATTTTTGAGCTTGCTAGAGAGCGAACAGACAAGCATATATATAAATATATATATATATATATATATATATATATATATATATATATATATATATATATATATACAAATTTGAGTCACCTATATTTTCGTGATCTATAGGGTCTGAAACGTGAAAGTTTCTAGTCGGCACTTCCGGATTGCATCATGAGGTGAGCGGGTTCTCCCTATGGAGATAGGAGTAACCGCGCTAAAAATTATGCTCCTGAGACTACGGGCCCTGACAAATATTCCACCGTGCCCCCCTTAGCAGAGGCTCTGGCCTGCATTACTAGACGGGCAAAACTGAACACTTACTTGTCCACCAATTTGTGAAAGAGTATTTGTCACTGGTCACTCGAGTGAACTAGGTCTTACAAGACGATAACAGTTCATGGCTCTGAAAAATATCCTATGCTGTTTATCTGAAGAGTTAACTCCACTACATGAATTCTTTTCACATATTGGCCTCATATAATTTATTTTCAACAACAAACAAAAAAATTAATTAATAATAAAGTTATATATTCTCAAAGAACTCACCTTTGTAGTGAGGAGGTAGAACATGAGAATGCCAAGTGCCCACCAGTCGACAGCGTGCCCGTAGCCATTCAGAGAAAATATCTCAGGAGCTGCTCCAAATATACCAAGACTGTGTTATTCAAAATAGTAACAAAAAAAGCAATTCTCCCAAACCAAAATCCTTATTCTCCAAATTAGGGTTAGTGGTATTTAAAGAAGTCTATTTAGATTTTAGTAAAACAAAAGGACAAATACAATTACACACAACTAACTACAAGATCATTCCATATGGCAACAGAAGATGTAAAGCTCAATGTCTCAGATTCACATGAACGTTTTCATGTTAGTAAAATACACTACAAATAATTTTTAGCACTTTACCACAGAATGTAGCTAATAAGATTGCGTGCATGAAGAACATTTCTCCAAATTTGCATTGTTCTAGACTGAAAAGGGCCTCCTTTAAAATGTATATACACTTACTCTGCACACCCCAAGCAACTTTTTTCCATCGTACAGGAAAAATTTAAGAGCAGGTTTGTTTTCATGTAATTTTGAACACAATTTATTATAGAATTTTAAATAATTGTTAAAGTTATTAAATTAGGCCAGTATAAATTTTTTATTAAAAAAAAAAAAAAAAAAAAAAAAAAAAAACCCGAATCATATGATGAAGTTAGTCAACTTTTTATTCTCCGATTACAGTTGTAATCAGAGAATAAAAAGTTGTGAATAAAGTCTTAATCACAGAATAATGTTGTGATTGTGAGTAATTATAATCAAAGGTGTGATTACTAGTATAATCATAATCATTTTTGTCATCATTTTGATTGTACACATAATCACATCTCCAGCTTCTGTGATTATAATCGTAATCGTAATCACATCTCCAGCTTCTGTGATTATAATCGTAATCGTAATCATATCTCGAAAGCCTGTGATTATAATTGTAATCAACAATATATTATATGCACAACTCTTACTCCCTGTGCCTCATCTGTATGTAAAGAAGAAATTAAGTTTAGGAAGTTTAGGCAATTAATAGGAGGAGTTCACAATATACATCAAACTTTCACATGTTATCAAATTTTCACATAGTTTTAAACAAAGTTGATAAAGTTGAGATTGTTGTACTTGCTGCTGAAGTGTGTCCAGGGTGCAGCGAGGAATTTTCCCAACAAGCCGTGGGACGAGAAAATTCCTGCCGCCGATGGGGATCGAAGTATGTTGAAACATTTTTTCTAAATTTCCAATAAAATAATGTTACGGTTAAATTTTGTTAATCGATAAACTGCTTCCGTGACACTGAAAGAAAAATGTATCCTGCCTATTATCACAGATTATCACTTAGTTGATGGTTTTGTGTTACGAATCACTTATATTATTGATATTCTTGATTCATAAGGTGATAACGAAAAACATGAAACATTTTTATTCTTATTCCGGGACACATGTCTTTTAGGTATAATTTTGAATTTACGGAATAGTAATATTTTTTTTTTTTTTTTTTTTTTTTTACGGCGCTTCAACAAGTAGGCATTAGCGCCGACATCCAAAGATCGAACCCACCTTCTCCTTGAATGTGTGTAGTACTCATAATAAAACAATGTCATAAGGAAGTGACAATTTTCAGTTCTCCTGACATTCTCCTTCCGGCAACCCAAGTCCTTTGAGATGGTACTTAAATTATTACTTACTTACTTACTTACTGGTGGGCGCTAAAGTCCATGAAAGACCGTGGCCTCTGCTAGCAGCTTCTTCCATTCTCCCCGGTCGGCAGCGAATCTCCTCCAACGGCTGATCCCCAGATCCTTCAGGTCTTTTTCGACGTCGTCCAGCCAGCGAAGACGGGGCTTCCCCCGCCTCCGTCCTCCTCCAGGCTTGCCGTACAGGAGTTTCCGGGGGAGTCGTGTAGGTCCCATCCTTTCAACATGGCCAAGCCATCGCAGCCGCCCAGTCTTAATGTGTGCCACTATGTCCGGCTCTGCATAAAGATCCCGCAGCTCTTGGTTGCTCCTAATCCTCCACTGCTCACCAATCTTCACAGGCCCATAAATCCGCCGCAGAACCTTTCGCTCCCACACTCTCAGCATACGCATTGACTCCGATGTTAGGGTCCATGCCTCACTGCCATAGGTGACTGTTGGCCTCAGGATACTTCTATATACAAGTGCTTTTGCATTTCTGGACAACCTTTTATACTTGAGTACTCTCTGCAGTCCAAACAAACATCTGTTTCCAGCAGCAATTCTCGCCTTTATATCAGCTGGTATTTCATTATTTTCTGTCAGCTTGCTGCCTAGATATTTGAATTCTTTGGATCTTGCAAAAGAGTACTCTCCAAAGACGACAACTTCTTCATGGGCTTCTTCTGACGTTGCTGACTTCATATAGACCGTCTTCTCCCCATTTACCTCCAGTCCAAGTTCTCTTGCAGCACGCAGGAATTCTTCCAGAGCCCCGGCGACAGCTGCGAATGTTCTACCTGATACAACGACATCATCCGCATAGGCTAGATGTTGGGTCAGCCTATTGTAAATAGTTCCGCCGGGGTTCGACCTAATTTTCCTAATGGCATGCTCAAGGACAAGGTTGAAGAGTAAAGTGGAGAGTGGATCGCCCTGTCTAAGGCCTCTTCTTACATCGAATGCAGCAGAACACTTCTGACCAGCTTTCACCCTGCATCTAGTTGTCTCTAAGGTCATCCGTACCAGTCTAATAAGCTTCCCTGGCACACCAAGTATCCTAAGGCATTTGTACATATTTTCGCGGTTGATGCTATCGTAGGCTTGCCTGAAGTCAACAAAAACATGATGAAGAGTAACATTAAACTCTGTTGACTTTTCCAGCATTTGCCTGACCGAGAATATGTGATCCATTGTTGATCTTCCTGGTCTGAAACCGCACTGGTATTCTCCAATTACCTTCTCTGCTATCTTTATTAGACGCCTGCTTATGGCAATAGAGAAAACTTTATAGGCGACATTCACCAGTGCAATACCTCGGTAGTTGTTGCAGACAGTCCGATTTCCCTTCTTAAAGATAGGGCAAAGGAGAGCTTCTTCCCAATCCTTTGGCATTTTCTCTTGGATCCATACCTCGAAGATCAGCTGGTACACTCCATCCCAGAGGTCTGCTCCACCATGTCGCAGCATTTCCGCATGTATGCCATCCCCTCCTGGAGCTTTATTATTCTTAAGTTCTGAGATAATTTCCATAATTTCTTCCATATCAGGAGGTGGCTCCACATCTTCGTCGTTCCCTGGGCTTGTATTTAAGGGTAAGGCGCTCATGTCTGTGTCTGTAATACTCTCCGTGTTCAGCATCTCCTTGAAATGCCTAACCCACCGTTCCATGACCTCTGATTGGTTGCTGACAATTTCACCTTGCTCGTTTCGTATATAATCAGTTCCAAGGCTGGGCCCTCGCTTCACCTCATTCACTCCCCGGAAGAATTTCCGGCTGTCTTTGACCTGGTACGATTCTTTTATATCTTCAAGGCGCTTATACTCTGCCTCTCTTTTCTTCTTTCTACAGGTTTTCTTTGCTATTTTCTGTGTTTGCCTAAATAAATCCCTGGCCTGCCTTGTATTCCGTTGGACGCACCGGATATAGGCCAGTTTCTTTTCGTTCACTGCTTTTTCGCAGTCTTGGTCGAACCAGTCTTCCGTAATTTTCTTCGGTTTGCGTCCAAGCGTTACGTCAGCCGTTTTCCTAATAGCAGCCTTCAGGGAGTTCCAACAATCTTCGATGTTTCCTTCGTCGCCTGGGATTCTCATCTTATCCCTATTTTCGTGGAACTTTTCTCTAAATGTGTTACGCACTTCCTCATTTTTCAGCTTGCTCACATCATATACAACCACAGTTTGCTCCTGTGATTTTCTGGCATCGGCCAGTTTCTGTCTGTACTTAGTTAAAACCATGTAATGATCACTATCGGAACAAGCGCCCCTATAACTGCGTGAATCCATAATATGCGAGGCATGTCGGATGTCGATAAGCACATGATCAATCTGATTCGACGTCTCTCCATCCGGGGATGACCACGTCATCTTGTGAGCTCTTTTATGTTGGAAATATGTGCTAACTATTCTGAGACCCTTTTCCATTGCGAAGCTGATTGACCGCACACCATTGTCATTGGACTTGACGTGCCCGCTGTGTATTCCTATTGTTGGTCGGAAAACCTCCTCAATGCCAACCTTTGCGTTCAGGTCACCAAGGACTATCCTAGCGTCATAATTAGGGAGGCTATCATATGCCCTCTCCAGCTGACCATAAAATTCATCCTTGGTCTGATCATCTTTGTCTTCTGTTGGGGCATGCACACTAAGTAGTGAAATGTTCTTAAACTTCCCTCTGAGTCATAATTTGCAGATCCTTTCCGTTATGCATTCATAGTTCAGTATACAGTGCTTGAGGTTCTTTCTTACCATGAACCCGGTACCAAATATATTCTGCTTATTACCACTGTTGATTAAAATATATTTACTGAGATTCACAACCTCTGTATCTCTCCAGCGAATCTCCTGCAAGGCAATCACATCTACATTGTATAAATCCAGCTCACTCTCTAAGGCTTTACTCGCTCCAGCTTGGAATAAGCTCCTAACGTTCCAGGTTCCTATTCGCAGATTATTGCTTGGGTCCTTCCTTAGTCTTCGTCTATTTCTACTTTTGGCAGTGCTTATTCTGCTCTTATTCTTTTCCACTAGTGGCATTGGCTGGGGCCCCCCCAGATCCGAATGGGCCCCTATGGGGACTTTTTTTAAAGAAACCTCTGCCATTTTATGGAGTTTGGTTGAAACTGCTATCTAGTTTCCTGGCTGCTTTTGACAGCAGGTACGCCACCCCCTTGCTAACCCTCCTCCTTTTTCAAACTTAAATTATTGGCAGAGTATAAAAACAATTAGGCAGTTATAAATATAGCACGTAGCAGTAGGTATGTGAAATGTTGCTTTTCTAAGAGCAGAAAAAGAGGCTGATTTTAACACCTCGCATTAATTTGAAATATGTACACAAGTAACAAATAAGTGCAAATAAAGCATCAACAAATCCCAAAACAAAATGAGCAGATTCCCTAAAGCCTATAAATATTGTTAGATAATAAAGTCTGTTTATTAATTACCCATATACTGGAGCGTCCCGCAAAGTGTTGATGTTCTCTGTCCATATTTGAGCCACTTTGAAAGGCCAAAATCGATGAGTATTGTATGGCCATGAGAATCTAACAAAATATTTTCAGGCTTCAAGTCTCTATAAATAACTCCTGCATTATGAAGAAAATCTGTAACAATTTGATTGAATATTAGACAATAAATAAAACATGAGTTATTACTATATAACTAATAATATAAATATCGGGTCTCCCCGTGGTCTAGTGGCTAACGCTGTGGATTCTCATGCGGGAGATGGTGGTTCCAGTCCCACCTGCAGCAGGGATTTTTCTCATGCGAGGGCTCTTTGAGAAAATTCCTGGCTGCACCATGGATGTAGGCGCTAATGACCCAGAAGTCGGTGTGCGATAACAAAAAATCAATATTATAGAGCCTTTTATGGAAACTGAAAATGTACATCAAATTATGGTTTGTGGGCTAGCCACAACAAAAATTGAGCTGGTGAGAAAGTGTTGTAAGTCACTCGAAGAAAGTTTTGGGTGATTAACATTTTGTGAAACAACCGATTAAAAAATCTGAGTTATTTATCTCGTAATGGTAATCAGTTGCACAGGGCCTCCAAGAAGGTGACCCGTGGTCGCAGAGTGGCCCAGTGTCATTTTTTTACTTGCATTATACAGTATACTCTCCCTTATACGTCGCCCTCTTTAATCCGGAGGTCTCCGAGAGGAATGAGAGTCGGAACTCACCAGAGCAACACCAGCTTGATGGTTCCTAAAAAACCTTCCCTTCCTAGCTGGCCAAACATTTGTTTCGTGGTATTAAATTGAATGTAAGTCAAAGAAGGCATATATGTTTTGTTTTAGACGCAGGAACTTGTATTTCTACTAAGAAAAAAAATGTTTCATTAAATCTGAAGGAGAGCGTTCTCAGCACCGATTTTCTTCAAAGTTTGCACTATAACTTATTTTGATGCACTAAATACGAATCCGTTTAAAAAAAAAAAGTTGTTCTCAACTAGGAAGATATTAAGCACTTGAACTTTAGTGCTTAATAACTTCTTTCCTAGTTGAGAACAACTTTTTTTTTTTTTAACGGATTCGTATTTAGTGCATCAAAATTCTTTATAGTGCAAACTTTGAAGAAAATCGGCGCTGAGAACGCTCTCCTTTAGATTTACCGAAACATTTATTTTCTTAGTAGAAATACAAGTTGTTATGAAGATTATAAAAGACGGGGCAAACAGCGTATTTGTAAACACGCGCATGCACAATTGTCCTCAATGACGAAGTGTAATTGAAATTTAGACTCACCTTTCCTAGCTGACTTGTCGTAAACTGTCGCTTTTGGGCATACGTGCTATGCGTTTCCGCTCGCTCAAGAAGATATCAAAGCCCTAGTCAATCTAACTCGCATAAATTAATAGAATTATATGTCCAAAAGTCGTCCTAGGCATTCTTCTAATCCTCCAAGGCATTTTCAGGCGCGATGTTCGGTGGATATAAGTCGGCAATTGCACCGAAAAAAGCATTTATACGCTCTTCTTATTTATAGGCACATTTAAAGATAAATTATGAAGTCGTGTAACTTCATTTGGTAAATCTGAAGGAGAGCGTCCTCAGCTACGATTTTCTTCAAAGTTTGCACTATAACGTATTTTGATGCACTAAACACGAATCCGCTGAAAAAAAAAATCCCGCTCTCAACTAGGAAAGAAGTTATTAAAAAAAAAAGTTCACAGTTATGAAGGTTATGGAAGATTGCCTAGGACGACTTTTGGGCATAGAATTCTTTTCATTTCTGCGAGTTGGATTGACTAGGGGTTTTGATGTTTTCTTGAGCGAGCGGAAACGCATAGCACGTATGCCCAAAAGCGACAGTTTACGACCAAGTCTGCTACCACAGGTGAGTCTGAATTTCAATTACACTTCGTGATTAAGGACTATTGCGCATGCGCGTGTTTACATATAAGCTGTTTACCCCGTCTTTTATAACCGCCATAACAGTGAACTTTTTTTTTTAATAACTTCTTTCCTAGATGAGAGCGGGATTTTTTTTTCAACAGATTCGTGTTTAGAGCATCAAAATATGTTATAGTGCAAACTTGAAGAAAATCGTAGCTGAGGACGCTCTCCTTCAGTTTTACCCTTCATTTTTATTTAACACTTTTACAAAAAAACTGTAATAACGATAACAATACTAAGGTAATTAGAGCATAGAGGGAATTGGAGACCAATCGGCTATCCCGCGGGGTTGTAGAGGGAATTAGAGGAGCTTAGAAGGAACAAATCATAAAGGCATTAGCTAATTATTAGGGATTTCTGTTATATAATACTTTTCAGGAGCGAAACAAGAAATGAGAAGAATGTTTCATTATTTAAAAAAAATGTTTCTCAATAAATAAGTGTTGGTAAATTTTAATAATTGATAGTCAATTTCAATTACACTTCTTCATTAAGGGCTATTACGCATGCGCGAGTTTACAAGTACGTTGTTTATGCGATTATTTGTAACCTTCATAAAAGTGAACTTTTTTTTTAACCCTGGATTGACACCGTGGGGTGAAAAATACCCCAAACTTTGTTCTATGGTGTGTTTCTTAGTTTCTGTAAATCATAGAGACTCCCTCCTTGTTCCTAAATAACCCGAAGTGCATTATCTGGTATAAACTAATATAAACAAAGCCAGTTGTCTGCTAATCGCTGCGCGACAAAGTCGCGAGTTGGGTATGGAGTATTTTTTACCCCACGGTTTAGTTAACATATGTCTTTTTCGCTCATCTCATTGACCTTCACGGGTCGATCACTTTCCTGTTATGGCTTTCCAAGTGACAAAATGGCCTGAAAACTGCCCAGAAAAGATTTTCTCTCTGATTTGGGCTACCAACTGGTAAATGCTCAGGTGGCAATTAGTGTCTAACTGGAGAAAATACCAAAACCACTGAAGACACTGATGCTTATTGTTTTGGAGGATGAATCAACTCCTGATGGACCTTCAACATCATCCGTTATCTTGTACAAACCCGTGAGATGTTCATTTTGTGACAGAAAGACGAAAATACTATGTTCTGTGTGTTGAAGGGCGATGTGCCGCGGTCATCCCCCATCACCAAAATTTTAACGAGTGTCAATTGGACAGAACATTGTATTTTCCTAAAGTAACTATTTGTTGTGGCTTTTGGTCATTCTAGTTTATTGTTCGTAATAAATATTTTCAGTTTAGTCATATTGTTTTCAGGATAATTATTTGGTGTACGAACAATATTGAGTTTTAGGATTTCCTGACTATTTTGTGAATTTGACTTAATATTTTGCAGATTTATTCCTGTTTGAATTTCGTCTGTCCATTGTTGTTGTGTAAAAAAGAAAAAATTGAAATTATGGGGTAAAATTTACCCCATGGTGTCATTATTGTATATGTCAATAGCAGTGTCAATCCAGGGTTAAATAACTTCTTCCCTTGTTGAGAAAGACTTTTTTTTTTAACGGATTCATGTTTAATGCATCAAAATACGTTATAGTGCAAACTTTGAAGAAAATCGGTGCTGAGGACGCTCTCCTTCAGATTTACCAATGTTTCTACTAAGGCACCTGCTGCTGGAAAGTCTGATATAAGCCAGTCTAGTTTGAACATTCGTCACGAGTGGAGTTCAAGTTTTAGAAATAATTTTAATAATATGAACAACTTTAAAAATGGTACATATTATTATATACTCAAATAATACGGGTTTTCAACTACATAAGTGACTGCTTCTAACTGAATTCTCTAATCCGGCGTTTTCTCTAATCTGACTGTACCGTGGTTCCGACGACGCCCGATTAGGGAGAGTCTACTGTAATTTTCCACTTTGTTCAATTACAAATGCAATTTGTTTTATTTTCAGAGAAATGTCTGTTTTAAATAATTCCATTAAAAGTTTTTGGTGATGGTAATGGAGGGGGGGGCAAAGGGCTGAATTCCTCTCGATGACCCTGCTCTTGTATCGTATTTTGAATTGTATACAGGCCGATTTTTTACTATATCCTTTTTTTTCATAAATCATCCATTCACGGTCTATTATTTAGAGTGGCTTACGCCTCTATAATTCTGATCTTTACAGTTATTGATTGAGCTAAGCAGACCCTAAAACACATCATGATAAATCTTTGTACCAGTAAAAAACTGAATATACTTTAAAGATATAAATTTCAATTATCTTGTTATATTCGTCTGCCGTTAAGTATTTTTTTACTTAACTATGACATTTGCCATGTGTTTCTGAAATGATTCTACTGATCTTTCTTTAATTTTAAGCTGAAATCTATTTGAAATATTGAATAAGTAGAATTTTTATAATTAGGATATTCCCTTTAACCCAAAATGTTAATCCTCTGCCATGGTTACTTCTACCAAGGTGTGTAGAACATGGATGATGAAATAAATCAGTAATTAAATTCTAATAATTACCTATAGCTGAAGCAAGTTCAGCAACATATATTTGGACTAGTTCATCGGGGAGGGCTCCGTATCTATACACTAATTCATACAGATCACCTCCATCGATATATTCACTAACTGAAAAAAAAAAATCATTAAACATTAATACAAATCACATAATCTGAGACGAGAAAAATAGATATGAACAATTTAACTAAATTCAAAATTAACAAATTTTAAATGTTTAAGAAATGCACCTTAATTCAAGTACAAAACTACTCATGTCTGTTGATAATTTTTTAGAAGAAGTCGTACTGACTCGAATGAATATTGGACATACCACTCCTTATGCACCGACACCTAATGACAAGACAGATTTCATTACACTGTTTACCCATTTGTGAACAGTGTAACAAAATACTCACAATAAAACATATACTGACAAAATGCAGAAGACGAGAACATACCTGTGGACTCGTCCGAACTTCTAACAGACGGTAGCAATCACATTGAAGCAATAATAAAACATATTAAAAATACTAACATATACACAAACATTTAAAATTATTTGTATTCATTAATTTTTTAATTGACACTTAATTTTGTTTTATTATGTAATTAACGGTTTACGTTTTTATAAACTGATATAATGCAAGTAGCAAAAGAGGCGGGGCACAAATAAATAATTGTACAATTACTTTTTAGTTTTCAATGTTTTATATGTGTCACACTACTATTTTTTAACTTATAATTGGATGTATATGTAATATTGTATAAATGAATGGATAACTATTTGTACAGTTGTATGTTCGTATATTATAATTCCCATTGTATGATTGTATTGGATGTTTATGTAAAAATTGTACAGACTGAATGGTCTGGTTAGCGGATGCTCATAAATAAGTAAACAATAGTAATGATATTTTTCCCCCAATACTTCCTATTCTCTCCAAACATATTATAGTTTATTTATTAAAAGCACAATTGGTTTGATCCATTCCTCAGACCTTAATAAGTCATTTATTTATTTATTCCTTTTACAATCTTTCGGCCTTCAGGCCATTTTAAATATCTAGAAGTAAAATAAAGTAAGTTTTACAAAAAATATTTTAATATAACACTCTTATGAAATAATTTATAATAATTTAACCCTATGGCGCTAATGGCCAAGATGTAGATGCGCCGTAAAAAAAAAAAAAAAAAAAAAAAAAAAAAATTTAACCCTATGTCAAATATTTTATACTTTAGTATACCTAATTTCTAGCAGCCTCTTTTTAAAACCTTTTCAGTTTAGGCCTTGTCATCCTGGAAATTCTTCTCATAAAAACTAAACTAAACATTTTATATTAGTATTATTATCACTTATACTATTTCTATGATAATTACAATTATTAAAACCTTACTTAAAATTTTATAGGTATCTTCCAAAACTTAAACACCACCATTTTCTTTTTTATCCCCCACATTGCCAAGAATAAAACTTATCTTTGCCTATCATCATTTTTATAAATGGTTTTATAAGTTAGTTTTAATTTTAAAAAATTATATAATAGTTATAAGACAAAAAACAATAGAAAATATGTAAGGTTTTTTGTGGTTTAATTTTATAAATATAAAATATTTGACATAGCGTTAAATTATTATAAATTATTTAATAAGAGGGTTATATTAAAATATTTTTTGTAACACTTACTTTATTTTACTTCTAGATATTGAAAATGGCCTGAAGGCCGAAATGTTGTAAAAGGAATAAATAAATAAAGGACTTATTAAGGTCTGAGGAATGGATCAAACCAATTGTGCTTTTAAATTAGACTGACCTCAAAATTCCTTCCTTTTTTGGGGGGGGGGGAAGGATATTTAAAAAAAAAAAAAATATTACAGTCAGTGTTGGGCATTATTCGAATAAGTTATTGTTCGAATAAATTTTTAGTGAATGATGAATAATTCACTGAATTATCTTATTTTCAAGGTACATCATGATTATTCACAGAATTATTCGTTATTCATTATTTGTTATTCATTATTCATCATTCCTTATTATTTATTTCTAGATGGTCTACTGATTAATCCTACTCAAACACTCATATATGTACATATTTCTGGCTGCCAATATCATAATAAATCTATCATTATTCACTAAAATATGTTTATTCTGATTGATCATTCGAATAATTTGTGAATAAAACATAAAATTCATTCACAGAATAACGAATAATGAATAAAACTAATTATTCTTCATTCATGAATAAAATAACACATTTACTCATTAATCTTTATTCATCATTCTGAATAATTTTTGCCCAACACTGATTACAGTTTAAATGGTGTAAGAAGCTGATAAAATGTTAATCGCCACTATATCCTGATCCTAATCCTATTACAGTTTAAAAAATGTTAGAATCCTGAGACAATATTCCTAAAAGCTTACCTATAAATATTTTTTTCCTATTTTGCCAATAAAGAGGACTTTTAATAATAAATGGGTGATGGCCACACATCAGCTGAATTTTCACTTCATCTTTGACCTGAGCCACGCAGTTATCACGTAATACCTTGTAAACAAAAATTAATAAAAATGTAAAAGTAAAAATATCTTTTTAAAGCCAAACACATACATTTCTTAGAGCAATACACTCCTCTTATCTGATGAATAACTATCGTTAAAATTATATTTTCTGATAGAAATTGTTCAATTTCTATAAAACTTTTGTAATGAAACATAGCTTTTTGATCGTAGTGTAATTAATATTCCATAAAATCTATTTGTACATTTTCTCTATAAAGTATGTAATGATGTATACATTTTTTAATTAATCACATAACAAAAGGCAGGGTCCCTTTGTGGTTGGATGGATAGTGTATCTAAGAAGATGCAGGTTCAAGTCCTGTCTGCAGGTAGAGATTTTTTATGTATAGGCCCACTGAAAAAATGTCTTGCGCCACCATATATATATATATATATATATATATATATATATATATACATACATATATATATATACACGGATGACCATGTAATTTTGAATGACATTTTTGATATCATTTTTATTATAAGGGTTGGATAAATGGAATATGGAGGTTGTTATAGTGAGTCAAATTGGAGACAAAGTATGGAGTGTCGGCTATTTTACGGAGCAATGATTAAATTGGAGGGCTTTATGGATCCCCAGAGTTCTATGCCACAATTCCATACTGGTCTGAGTATTGTTATGTAAATGAGTCTTTTACATGACAGATGTTAAAAATTGTTTTTAAAAAAATGTAAATATGCTGGGAAAGGTAAAAACTGATTTTCTTAAACTAGTAATATATTAAATTTAAAAAAAAGATAATAAATTAATTAAAAAATATTCCTCACATTCAAGCAAAGTGAACAATTAATACCTTTGACTTGCTAAGCACTTTCATAGCAGAATATTCTTGAGAGCTGTGATGAAGAACCCTATAAACCTTTCCAAAAGCTCCTCGTGAAATTACATTTATCACCTGAAAATACAAGTTAAAACTATGAAAGGGCCAAATTCAGTAAAACAGAGTCATGAGAACTCATAAATGAAAAACAAACTTCATATTCTTTTTCTTTTGTTGGTTCGATCTTAAATTCTGGAAGGAATACAGCTTCAATAATAGACACGGGCCAAGCGGTTTTCACACACTGGTATGAATTGTCTAAAGTTGAGTCTTTCCATCTGGAATTTGAAGCACCAAAATAAATAAAAATACATGAAACCACTATAACTTTAATAAAAGTGTATGCTAAAAACCTACGTTCTTCTGGAAACTCTTGACCATGGTCTTACAGAACTACTTGAGGACCGGAATGTTGCCGAACTAGCAAATGAATGGCCACTAAATTTTCCAGCTAGGCTGGCTAATGAGAACTATAAAAAATAAAAACTTTATTAGTAAGTTTATAGAGCATTATTTGTTGAAATATTAATTAACATATCTTACCTCGCTAATATAATGTTTCCTAATGTATGAGAAAGTTCTGCTTCTTGGAATATTCCTTTTTTCCGACTCAGAGCCCATTTACTATCATACATTATAAATTTCGGAATTTTCGATTATACATTTAAAAGTATACTCACTAACTGTCAAACATTTGACATTCCTGCACTTTAAATTAGAGCAAGGTTATAAAGAAACCTCCTTTAGTGGAGGGAGAGCGCAGAGGTAGAAAGAGTATGCACTATTAGACTACAGATGTAGTATGACGTCACAGATCTCTATTAACGAAAATCTAATGTACAACCGCACCTGTTTGAGTTGCCTCCAATATTTATTTCACGTATTCCAGTACTGCCTTAGACCTAGTGCAAAGAAATAATTCTTAGCATAACTAAATCATTCAATTGATTCATTCGAGTTGTTTCGAAATCGTGACGTGTAGTGTTCACGTCGCGGTTTCGAAACAACTAAACCGCAGAGATGCACATGCAATCATCATGTGCGATATAGGAACTAATTTCGGGGGGGGGCGCTAAGAGCATTTGGAAGGTATGGAATAATAACAATCTAGAACTTGGAATTGTTAGGCAACTAAAACGCTATTAAACCCAAAAAATATGTTTTTTTCTCATCTAAGTGATCTTATTTAATTTATTTTTAAGGTTTCTATGACACATTTTTACCGATTAAATCAAAATTTCGGAGATTCCATCCCTCCAAATGCTCCCAGCCCCTCCCCCCGAATTTATTTCCTATATACGCCCATGGGATATAAGTAGATATCATTTTGAAAATATGTATATTTTATGGTACATGTTATATTTGAAATAGGATTTAATATGGAAATAATATAAAAATGATACTAAGAAGTTTTTTAAAAAAAATACTTTATTCATAATTGTTACATACAAAAATACAGTACTTTTTATACTAAAATATTATCTTACTTGTATAGATTAATTTTAAATTACAAAAAATAATAATTAATATTAATATATGAAGCTAGAATGAAAATAAGGCACATCACTATTTTTACGATTTTGATATAACACTTGATTTTACAAGTTCAACATGTCCTCTATATACTGGTAAAGAATAGGATTTTCAAAACACAATAGATCATGCTGTTTTTAATGCTGAAGTGGAAATTTGGCTCCAAAATAACACATACATCAGTGGATTTTAAAACTAAGTTAAGACACATCAAAAATAAAAATTCCTTCAAAATAGATAATATAACAGATAAACTTCTCAAATACATTCTTCTCTGATACTTACAACTTTTAAGAAAATTATAAACATGTATATATATACATATATAAATATATATTTAAACATAAGACTTGTTCTGTTTTTTGTGTTTTCTGAACAAATTGGTTTGAATCATGTGTCTTGTTTTGGTTCTAGACGCCTCATATATTGGTTTGCTCAAATAAACCTCTTATAACCTATCTTTCATTTATTGACAGTCCATCTTTATTATGAAATATCCCTTTATTAACAATAAAGATTTTAGGGAGCGGTTATCTACAGTTTACCATTAATTTCTAGCCTGGATAGGGGTGATGCCTTTCCTTTTTTCCCCCAAAGAAAATCCTCCACCCACTTATGGTAATCGAACCCACAATCCTTGTTAACCTTAACACTCGAGGACGTCATGTGTCCAACTTTGAATTTCTTTTTCTCGTACAGTGGGGAAATTTCTCAATGTGCCGAGCAGTGAGATGAGAAAATTTCTGCTTCAGGTGGGACCCTGAGCACCCATCTCCTGCACGAGAATCCAAGGCATTGTCCACTAGACCATGAGGAGACCCTCTCAACTCGGAATATAATAAACTTTACTACATCAGTGGAAAACATGTTTCAATGGGCTTTTATTAACCGCCATTCAACCCCAAAATAATCTGCAGCTGAAATAAATCTGTTAGCATTCTTACAACAAAGTCTTTCTTCAGTTACATGCTCCATGAATATAACAAGAGGTCAGGGCTGCCACATGGGGGGTACAGCCGGGTACAGCTGTCCCGGGCCCGGGCGCTGTGGGGGCCCGGGCCGGGCCTCGCTAAGTGGAAAAAATTTATAGTTTATGAGCTTGTAAAAAGAATGGGGTTTAGAAATATAGACGGGCGTAGCCTATATTTATTGGAATGGGATCTATATTTTTTTTAATGAACATATACGACAAAACAAGTGCATTCCCAGAATAGGAAATAATAAAAGTACAAGTACCGAAAGGGACCTTTACTGCACCAGCTTTTATTCTCATTTCGCTGAAAACCCAAGATGAAAATAATTTTAAATTGTCCAAAGTCTTATAGCAAAGTTCTAGATTTTCAGTCTGGCTCTGAGAAGTGGGGGCCCGGCTTTGAGAAGGGGGGGCCATTGATCTGGTCCTGGGCCTGGCTCTGAGATGTGGCGGCCCTGCAAGAGGCATGTCTAAATAGGATATTTATTAACATTCAAAGGGTTCTTAACAAAATCAGTAGTTGAATACTTAAATTCATAGGTCTATATAGTCATCAACATCTTTGTTTTAGCAATCCGAGTTCTTTTCATAGTGTACTGAGAATCCAAAAAGAAAACTAATATAATAGTCGAATAATTTAGATGGGAATAGACCATCGAAGTACAGAATTTGATGGCAGTGGGTTTATTGATTAAATAAAAAAGAGATTATCAATATGTACTTTAACATATTCAATGCGTTTGTAAATTATGAAATCTGGCCCCTTTACCCACTATCTCTTCAAGCAATAGGGGCATGTACTCGCTAGATGTGTCAGGGACACTTGGGGAATTCCATGATGAACACGCCTGGTGTGCCATGAGCACAGAATGTGTTAAGGCGTTTTCCTTAAAAAATAAGTGAATTAATTAACTTATTATGACACGAAAAATTCATCAGGCTCGGATCAGCTACAATTTGTAGGAATGCTGTGCTGCCTAATTTATATCAGTGTCATATTCATTGTATCAGTCTTTTAATTCAGTACACGGTTCTAAACATTTCACTTCTGCGTCTTTCTCCCTGGTCACATTTTCCTTAAATAGCTTCTTTGCTAGACTGAAAAAAATAAATATGATATTAAATATTATGTTTTTGTTAGGATAATAATTGTAAATGTAGGAATGAATTGCAAGTGATTTGCCACTTGCCAAAGGAATTGAGTTTGTACTCTTAAAAGAATTTTTGAAAAATGCCTTTATATCTTCGTCTCACGAAGCTGTTTGATTCACTTCAAGTTTAATGATATTTGAATTAAATCTTGAGATCATAATATTTACATGATCGTGGTACACGTAGCATCCTAATGGATTTAACACTTTAAGAACATATACAATTAAAAAATTAAATAAAAAAAAATAAATAAATAAAGGTATCACACACGGTAAGCACATTACTAATATTTTTAAGGTGCATTTTTAATTAAACTTACAATTAAACAAAATTAACTAAAAGAAAAAGAATGCTCATGTTAAATACAGCCAAGTTTGAATGACAACTTCACAATACAAAAAAAATAAGTACCAAGTCTGAGCTGCCATTTGTAAATGAGGCAAAAGAAACATACGTGGGGTGATCAAAAAGTTGCAGGACTGTTTAGATTGCGCGGCAATGGAGTGTCATAGAGCAGTGCGGTTGGCAGCATTGTTTATCGTGACTCTTCCTGAACTCAGCTGTTTATTTAGATTGTTGATAACCTTCTTCATTGTAAAGTTACTGCTGTGTTCGTAAAAAAAGTTTTTTGTGTTCGGCGATTTCTTGAAATGAATGAAAAGGAAGAGCAACGCGTTTGCGTAAAGTTTTGTGTGAAGTTGGGTAAAACGTTTACTGATACTTTTCAAATGTTGCAAGTGGCTTTCGGTGATGAATGTCTGAGTCGGTCAAGGTGTCATGAGTGGTACAAAAGGTTCAAGGAAGGCCGGACATCGTGTGAAGATGACTCTCGTTCAGGGCGCCCATCAACTTCGACTGATGACGATCATGTTGCAAGATTGAACAGTCTCGTGCGTTCTAATCGTCGACTAACCATTCGTGAGATGGCTGAAGAATTGAACATTTCATTTGGTTCGTGTCAACAAATTTTAACAGAAAATTTGCAGAGTTGTGGCGGAGCGGTGAGTGGTTCCTGCATCATGACAATGCGCCTGTTCATTCCGCACTGCTCATTCGCGACTACTGCACCAAAAATGGAATGACGATCATTCCCCAGCCTCCATATTCACCTGACCTTGCCCCTGCAGACTTCTTCTTGTTTCCAAAACTCAAGAGACCCATGAAGGGAAAGAGATTTGAGTCCGTAGATGACATTCAAGAAAAATCGCTGGAGCAGCTAAACACCATTTCACAAGATGATTTCTCAAAGTCCTTCACGCAGTGGAAACATCGTTGGGAAAAATGTATAGCTTCCCAAGGAGAGTACTTTGAAAGGGACGACGTCCAATAGCCTGTAGATTTTTTAAATAAATTAATAAAAAATCAGTCCTGGAACTTTTTGATCACCCCTCGTATGATGAGTCTCAGTCATCAAATGTACCCATGTCATCAAATGGGTTAATAATCTTGACATCCTTCATGAAAGAAACTACACATTTCAATTTTTCTTTCACACCAGCATGTTTCAAATTACATTCATACCAGTAATTTCCTAATGCATTAATGTAAGCCATACTTCTTTAAAACAAAAGTTCTTCAATATTTCTCTTACTTGAAATTGCAAATGAATACCTCTTACATCCTTAATTAATAAAGTAATAAATAGGTAGTTATTTACCAAATATTGATGAAAGCAATCATCGCAAATACAGCTGACACAAAATAATGGGAACCAGGCAGAGTGTTGAGAGTATTTTTAAAAACCAAACCATAAATTGGCAGTGTGAGCATAGGAACAACAGCCTCACCTATAGCCACAAAGCTCCAATATGTTCCTGAAAATGAAAATAAAGAAGTCTATTTCAAATACCTATTTAATTCAACTCAGCAATATCAAACATATTAAGTACTAATTATAAAAAATGTTGTTATAAGGGTAGGATGAATAATTTTATTAAGATCCTGTTAAAATAGTTTTATGGGACTGTAGTGGCGCCCCCCTCTCGCCTTGGTTTTTATGTTCCAGGAGCCACTGTTGCCACAGACAATTACATTATAAATTTAATCATTGTAAATTAATGTAATAATAATATGCTTGACAACCTTATAAAAGTACTCTATGTTTAATTAAATAACTGTTAGTACCTAATATATTTTATAATATTAGCATTTAATTATCTTTCATATATTTATAATCATATTACAAAATTAATATACAGTAGGCAGTGTGTCGGACAACAACATAGTGGATAGTTAGGTTAGGTTGTTTGGGTTTACCACTTTTATCATTATTTTAAACTTTCTGTTTTTTAAAAAGTCTTATTTCTTCCGAACCTCGCCACTATAGGACCATTCGATAAGATTGGGTGATTCGTAAGAGATTTTTTCAGTAAAAAGTGGTCAAGTGTAACTGATATATAATATGACTTGGTCAATGTAGATATAGTTTCTATTCCTGAGTGATCAAATGCAGGGTTATTCCGCTCTTTCGGGTGGTTGAACATCAATAATAGGACTGTGGGACGATTCTGGCTTCTCTGCTGTTTGATTTATTAATTCCTTTTTATTTTAATGTTGTTTACTATATTTTATTTTACAGGTTAGTAATCTTTAATATTTCCATCAATTTGTTTACCTTGTCTGATGAGTCCTGCAAGAGTGCTGATGCAGTTCATCACATATCAGGAGGTCTGAAATATCTATAGAATATTGATAAATCCTCAAATACGTATGTGGCAGATAGTGAGAGGGACATGTAGGATGAGGGTTCTTTGTTATAATATGGACATGAGTTAGGTTCGTGCGGCCTATTCTCGTCCTTGTCAAAACCACCTCTTCACATCTATTACCTCTGACGGTATTACCTTTGACAGTATTTTCCCGTGATTTAGTTGTAGACAAATAGGTCTTTTATTTGTTTGTGCGAGGATTTATTTCTCTCCACATGGATTCCCAGTAACTGTGAACTCTTCTTCTGATCCAATATGACTTGGTCAAAATGGTTGTCAGAAGAAGCCATCTCTTCTCATGAAAAAGCAATTTAATTTCTTTATAAAGGCACACATAACATTCCTACACTCCTCAGAAAGGTGGTAGTGTATGCTGCGTTCTTGAATAATTTGCTTAAAATAACCTATATAAATTGAAATTAAACTCGAAAAGTTTTGGTGTTTTAAAATTTTAATGAACAGTTGACTGAATTATTAAATTCATTTGATTTTTTCTGGAGTAACCCCAATTTTTTATACATTTATAGAGATGAATGAATGATAATTTAATAAAATACAATGTTCAAAAGTAAAATTTGATCCAAGACAATAAATTACTTCTACTCACCTAGAACTTCATCTGGCAAACATTTCGTAATAATAGACTTTTGGACAGTCAGAACCGTCCAGCGCATAATGTCTAAAGCTGCAACTGAAATTAGTTAACACATAATGAGATGACTGCTATGCACTTAACTAGACAAATAAAGCATTTTGTTCAACTTACATGTATACAGCATGCCAACTGATCTTGTGATTGCTATTCCTATCACTGCTATTATCGTGCAGATATTTCCTACGATCCCAATTGTAAAATCAGACCATTTTAAGACTTTAATCAAAAATGGCGATATTGCAACAGTACCTAGTAAAATAAAATTAAAAGCATGTATTAACCTGATGATCTTCTATATTTAAAATATTAGATACGAAGCAACAATTTATAGATGATGAATATTTGTCGATGATTGTTGAACAAATATACAAAATCATTCATTTAGCTAGTTAAATAACTAAATACATTAGAGAATAAACAAAGCCTGTGTGTTTAATTCATTTATAGGGATAACGAAGATTAAAACCTAACCCTAGCATTGTATTTTTGCTGGAGTACTTTTTCATGTCTGATAAATATTTTTCAGTCGAAACTGAGTATACAAGAAGTGTAGAGTTCAGATCACAGAGCAAGAGGGACTTAATTTCAAGACTCATATCCTCCCAAAATTTTTCAAACCGAACCTTCAACCTAACCTGTATGAAAAATTATGTCTCCTTAATTTTCTGAACAACTGATTTAAATGACTATCCCTAGCGTCATTTGGAAAGCTTAGAATTGATATAGCTTATATTTTGTGAAAATTTTAACACCTACTCAAATGATATCTTAAAGAAAAGTGAAATTATAGGCACTATAATGCACATTAAACGAAATTACACAGCCTCTTTGATTTCCCTCTTTATGTCATTCCTTAAGGATGCAAACCTCCAGAAAATATGAAGCATAAAAAAAAGTAAAAAAAAAAAAAAAAAAAAAAAAGAAAAGAAAAAAGTCAGTCCCGTAACAGGCCACAAGGGCCCTGAGGGGCAGATACTATAGAGGTATCTGATTCATTATTATACAACATACTTGGGAGATAGTAAGGTCAGTACTATGCTCCGACCGCCTGATTTTCCCCTTGCTGCTTCTACTGTTATGGTAATTAGCACCCATTAATAAATTAATTAAAGGCTGGGTTGGCCTAGGGACGGTCAGGGAGGCCGAATTTAACCCATGAACGAAGACACTAGAAGATAAAATCTTTAGTGCTTGCTCGGGATTTGAATTCAGGTCCTCGAGCATATGAGTCCAGTGCTCTACCAATGAGCTAACCTCGCCCTTAAAAAAAAATAATAAAAATAAAATCTCATCCTAAGTTTAAGACAAGATTGATTAGTCTTACTTTATTATAAATGTTTTAGTTTAAGACAATAATGATATTAATTTATAAGTTTTAAAATACAATAGTTTTCTAAATTTAAGACAAGATTATAATTAGTCATAGTTTAAATTATAATTGTCATATTAGGCTTTAAGACAATAATTATTATAATCTGTAACCAATTATTTTATGCCAAAGGATGAAAATGAATTCCACAGGTGTTTTAATTGGCAAAACGCTTTCGGGGCTAAGCCCCATTTTTAATGCCCATGCCATTGGAGTCTAGGAGCAAGGCTCGGTTGAGTATGAACCATTGTATAGGCATTGAAAATGGGGCTTAGTCCCCAAAAACGTTTTGCCAAATAAAACACCTGTGGAAATTACGGCCTTTTATTCATCCTTCGAAACATCGGTTTCCAGCATCCAGTAACTCCAACAATTATTTTATGCAATACTATAGTATTGGTAATACAGTAGCGATATACAATAGTATAAAGATCATAACATCACTACACGCAGCCAAAGAACTACACCTATACCCCAAACTCATAGATGTCCCAAAATCTAATTAAATAAGTCAAAAATTTGTGAAACAGAACCCAAACCTATTTTAACCAATAGACTAGAAGGCGCAAATAACCTAGTAGTTGAGCATCAAACTCCATATCCAATACGATCCTCTTTGACTTCCTTTCGGAAAGTACTCTTGCAAACAACAATAAATTGTTTATCATTTTACGAATCTTGTTTTACAGAAAAATTCATTTTGCTGCTAGAACCAATTATAAAAATATCAAACAATAAAAAAAAACTACTAAGGATATATAAAAAAAAAAAACAAATAACCGTTCAAATCGAAACCAACACTTTCGAAGTTTTATGTACATATTTCTCCGACACATTGTTCCATCGAAAATTACTTCGAATTGGCCCTAATTATTTCTCTCTTATACTCCATAATGTTTTTGACTTCATTAAAATGTTTATGATAAATATCATTCACCAAGATACATTTTTCCAAAATACTATTATATTTGATGTTTTTATTTTCTGTCTGTTTGCTATTTTATAGTGATACTAATTTTTGATTATATATATATATATATATATATATATATATATATATATATATGTATAAAACTTTTATTTAATATCTGTACAATAATTAATTGTATGATAGTAAAATAGTATTTGAAAGGAACCAAATAGTATTGACGATTCCTAAGTTACGTTAACAATTTTTTTTCTTTTTCCTGTTTTTAACCGCTGTTAGCATTGTTGGTCATGGAAGGAATCATTTGCAGCATTTAACAAACTTTAATAATTATTCTGAAATATTTTATAACTATTTATTAATTTAATACAAACTTTATATAATATTTTATAACTATTTATTAATTTAATATAACTCCAGTTGTCTGCGTTACGAAGCTCCTAAAATAAAATAAATAAATAATACTAACTTATGAAGTTCATTGTTGTAAGATATGCAAGGAAAAATCCTGCTTCAGTTATTGTAAATCCAAATGATTTCTCAAGAAAATAAAGAACTACGTTGAGTTCACCTGAAATGAAGCACAAATTTCTGTTAAATTTAGTTTTATTTATTTACATTTTAACATCCATTTGATATTGACAACGAAATTTAGGACAGAATTGCTGTTAAAAATAATATTTGTTTGACAATTTGTATTCATAGAACGATTGTAACTATAAGTTAATTTTGAGGAGTTGCTCTAATAGTCGTAGAGCTGGTAACGCACGTTTCATGAAGTGTTTTATGCACCTTGAAATTTTGCTATAATGTACCTCATGGGTAGATAAGCAGGTAAATATGTGTTGGCTAGACTTACCGTGGAACACCGGGTACTTGCCCAAAAATAGTGTATTATTCAGAAGCCAACTACCATTAACATAAAAAAAAAAAAATGCAAATTAAGGCAATTTCACAATGAACAATAAATAAGGCAGACACTTTTAGGGGGGTTAAAATTTAAATACATAAAACAACCTAAAGTAACTTGTTTTTTTTTTCTTATATTAAATGAAGTTCTTTATTCATACTGCATTTAAACAGTGCCTTCAATAATAATAATTGAAAATAATTACAAAAGGGCAGACACTTTTTGTGGGGTTTAATTATTAGGAAACATGAATGTAAATGTTGCCTATGATAAACGGCAATACACTGTGTGCAACCGGAAGAGTGAGTGAGAGCACCGATCATCTGGGCAGTTGAGGTTATTCTCTGCGCTCTAATTGGTTCTTGCTCACATGATCTTGTACAGCTGTCCCGGTTGAAATGGCAGCGTGAATAAAACACTCATTTAATATTAGAATAAAAACAATTTAGTTTTTTTTTTTACTTGTAATCCCCCTTAAAAGTGTCTGCCTTATTTAATATTCATTGTAAAATTGTCATAATTTTACATTAAAGATAGTTGGCTTCTGAATAAAACTTTTTGAGCAATATTGTATTGCTATGCACAGTACCTGGTGTTCCATGGTAAATCTAGCCAACACATATATATCTTCTTATCTATCAAAGAAGTATATTATAGCAAAATTTAAAGGTGCATAAAACACTTCATGAAATGTGCGGTTACCAGCTCTTGGACTATAGAAAAGAGTAAATTCTAACACACCAAGTGAAATATAAAATACGAATATAATCTTTTTCAGTAAATTTAATTTGGTATCAAGCAAGATTTATATAATAACTAAAATAATTGACTGGGCTTTAGGCTCTTTCTGTTAAAAGATTTAGAATGAAGTTCATTCAATGAACTCAATGGCAAATTTTCTCTTATAAAGAGGTGCTCAAATATATATCGGGTTTCTGTGATATCAAAAAATATGGCTGTAAGTTTTTTTACAGAGCGTTCGTACATTTCATTCTTTTATTTCACAAACACAACACACACACACACACATATATATATATATATATACACACACACACACACACACAAGTACATACATACATAAACACTTTTGAAGGCCTCTTTACGTTTTAGGGCCTGGAAGTGTCCAAAGTTGTTGATGTTTCCCACTGGTTTATTGTCCAAAATCTGAGAGATATAGATATTATACATAAATAAATTATATGAACTCATTACCACACTGAGTTGTGTATATCAGCCAGCTGTTAACAATCATTAGCCAGATAACAGATCTATTCGGTTTCGGCTTAAAAACAACCAAAAGTTTAGAAACATTCAGCCACTTTGCTCCTTTTTTCAATGTACTTGGTTCTTCTTTAATAAATATATATGCGAAGAGAATTGCAAACAAGTACAAGCTCATGATTGTAGCAAAGAAGTATTTATATCCAAAGCTAATTAAGATGTATCCAGAAGATGCAGTAGCTAAACACAAACCAGCGGTCATTGAGACAATGAAGAATGTCAACCTGGAAATGTATAATTTCTTAGTATAAATACCAAATATTCTAAAAAATTGGATCTCGAGAGTTAAACATTGAAATATAAAATGCCAGTAGATTTATTTATTTGAAATATGTATGCAAGAAACCATTATATATTGCTATTCTGTTAATAATTATGTCAAAATATATCTTCACAAAATAAAGAACTATATAATACAATAAGCTTATAAAAAATTATTTCGTTTAGAGTCTTCTGCACAAATTCAGGAACATAAATATGGTTCAGGTCCACCCTATAAAGCTATGTAATGTACTCTATAACATACAGTCATCTTTTTTGTACATGGACAGTGCGCATGCACTACTGTGAGCAATTCTATTGGCCATTGTGCTATTATAGTAACCGTCTTATTCCCTTTCTATTTAGAACGCAATTCATTTGTACATTGGTGTTTCTTTGTTTGTTGCACTGTTAAATTGCATATCGGTTCATTATCTACCGAAAAACCATCCTTGATCTACATATATTACCAACGAGTTGGATTGACTAGTTTCGATATAACCTATAGCGAGCGTAAACGCATAGCAATCATGTCATTAACATAAATGCTACGCGTTTTCAGTCGCTCAACGTTATATGGAAACTCTAGTCAACCCAAATCGTTGATAATCCCGTCGAATTACGTATTAGCTTCAACGTAGGTTAAAGAACCGGCTCTCAGAGATCTGGATTTAAGCGTCAATTGAGGTTTATATTGGCAAAACCTCAATTGACGTTTTGATCCAGATCTCTGAGAGCCGGTTCTCTAACATGCATTGAAGCTAATACGTAAGTACCAATTTTACTCAATAATCTGCACAACATTTACCTGAAAGTCCTGTCTTCCAAGGAGGTTCTGTTGCTGATATAACAAATAGCTGCAAGGTTGATCATCTGCTTTCCTCCGCTCAGCCCACCGAGTGTTGATTCGAATGCGCTTGTCAGCCATGGTGATACAGACCAAAAAATCGACCCTAAAAGGAATGAACCTACGGCCAGAAACTGTGCTATACAGGTGAAGACAATGAGAGGGCGACAGAGGCCTGACGCATCCCTCCATGCTCCGGCAATGAACACAACAATACCAGGGATTGATTCACCAAGGATGTTCCTCAAAGTGTTGATTTCTGAAACATACATAATATAGTATATTTTAAATAGAATCACCAAGAAACTCAAGGTCTCCACCACAAATGATTTACATATTTTATTGTCATAGCATTTGTCTACGGGTGAACCGTCTGCAGTAAGGAACTCGAAGCACTGATGATGGAGCTGTAGACTCCGAAAACATGCTATGGCAATAAAATAAATCATTTGTGGTGGATACCTAGAGATGGTGTTTTTTTTGTTTTTTTACGGCGCATCTACATCTAGGTCATTAGCGCCGTCCTAGAGATGGTGTTTCTATTTAATGCAGCATCACCACCGTCCAGCCAAATCAATGTCTAGAAATTATATTTTAAATATATTCTCCATCCTTAGATGTTAAACAATTACTTTAACCCCCCCCCCCCCACCTCCAGAATGAAAATTCACAATCTTTACCGCAATTTGGTGAGGTTACCGCAACATTCGTTTACATATTTTATAGTCACATTTTTTTTATTTAGTTCAAAATAATCACAGTTATTGATAAAATCACTGGCACTCCTTTTCTGAAATAGACCCCATTTCTTTACAGAAAAATAGAATTCGCCTTTATAGAAAAATAGGATTTGTCTATGGGTAAATGAGCTATTTTGTTTCTAGGTAAATGAGATGTGTCTAGGTAAATGGAATATGTCTATAGGTAAATGGGATATGTCTATAGGCGAATGGGATAAGTCTATTGGCGAATGGGATATGTCTTTATAGGTAAATGGGGTATGCCCTTATAGGTAAATGGGAAATGTCTTTATAGGTAAATGAGATATGTCTTTATAGGTAAATAGGGTATGTCTGTAGGTAAATGAGATATCTCTATAGGTAAATGGAATATGTCCTTATAGGTAAATTAGATAAACTCTCTATATTTAAATACGATATGTCTTTAGATAAATTGGATATGTCTTTATAGGTAAATGAGATATGTCTTTATAGGTAAATAGGAAATGTCTATAGGTAAATGGGATATGTCTTTATAGGTAAATGAGATAAACTCCCTGTAGGGAAATACGATATGTCTATAGGTAGGTAATTGGGATATGTCTTTATAGGTAAATTGAATAAGCCTTTATAGGTAAATGGGAGTTTTTACATGCAAACGGGATATGCCTTTACAGGTAAATGGGATATTTCTTTAAAGGTAAATGGGATATTTGTTTATATGTAAATGGGATACGTCTTTATAGGTAAATCGGATAACTGGAATATGACTATTGTTACACAGATTTGGATTTTATGTTAGATATGGTTTTTGATTTAACTGCGTTATTTCCGCTTTGAAATGGCTACGGTCAGTTTCATGGGACTTATGGCACAGAAAATCGCGCTTTTGGAGTAGGTGTTTAAATTTCCCACTAAATATCAACACAAAATATTAAGTGTTTCTGTTTCAAACTTTCTAAATGACACTAGGTATATGAACGGAACCCCGATAAGATGACACTTTGCCTGTGAGTCGGATTTTTGTGTATTTTGGCACCTCTTCAGCGGCACTTCTTGTAGAATATCCACACAGAGGATGGATGGATATATATATATATATATATATATATATATATATATATATATATATATATTCTGACATTCTGAGCATTGTTTATTTAATCAGGAAGTTCCCCCTGTGTTTGGAAATACTTCAAAATCGATTTACCGTTTTTCTTAGTTCTTTACCTGCTGCAGTTCCTATCGCACTAGTAGCATTGCACAGATCACTAATACCGGGCTGAACGTCCGGACTGCACGTCTTCTGGACGAGAAGCCGCTGTGCACCGAGGGCGTAGACATTGTAAGCGAAGAAGAAGAAGAAACAGGAAGCTTCCACGGTGATCCCCCTGAAGAAAGAGCCCACAATGCCAAGACCAGGCATTCTTTCTGATCTGGGAACAGAGTATCCGAAAAAAAAATTAAAAATGTTCTTCCTTATCAGTCTTATCAAGAACTCCTTTAAAACGTACTCAGATATTTAGCCTCTCCTACATAATGTATACAAAAATGCTTGTAATCCTATAAGTATTACAACAGTGTGTAAACAATATCGTTACAAATAATCTTATCACATTATAAATACACACGGTGGGGTATAGGAATTGAAAATTCTTTAAGAAGTCTGTACTTCATCAAAATTTGCAACCCAAACTTCAAATACATATAGAAAAATTCTATAACATTCTCAGATACCATATTATCATTTTCGTGACATTCTGAGCATTGTTTATTTACGTTACAAGCTTCAGTAGCCATTAAATGTTACCTCCTTGCTTAAAATCGCTTATCGAAACCGAATCTAATAATACTCATCCATTCCTTGACCTTCTTTATATTAAAGTTTGCTCTTCATCTAACCAAAACAACTCCTCTATTACCATTCCTCATATCCTAATAATCAAATCATAAAAATTCCCCAAAACCTCATAAATAGATACCTCTCCATATCTCATCATCCATTTCCCCTACTAACAAATCCCGGCTTTTTTACACCCTAAAGTCATTCTTCTCCGATAACCCACCTCATAAATAGATACCTCTCCATATCTCATCATACATTTCCCCTACTAACAAATCCCGGCTTTTTTACACCCTAAAGTCATTCTTCTCCGATAACCCACCTCATAAATTCCTATGAAACCTTCAAAAATGCCTACCTACCTAACAAATTAACCAATCTGAAACTTCCACAACCAACAACTACCAAAAGTGTACACTATTGTAAAACATAGGCGTATATAAGGGGGGCTGAGAGGGCTCCAGCCCCCCCCCCCCGACATTTGGATTTAATCGGTAATATGTCAAAAAACCTTTAAAATAAATTAAATAAGATCACTTAGTTCAGAAAAAACTTTTTTTGGGTGTAATAGCGTTTTAGTTTCCTAACTGTTCTAAGTTCTAGATTATTAGTTTTCCGTCCCCCGAAATTCTCTCAGCCCTCCCCCGACAAATTTATATATCTGTGTGTGTTCATACATTATTTAATTTACATTTACTTTTGTACCTATTAAGTCGATTTTTGTTTTATAACCCTTATGATTGCTTGAATATATACTTTTGCTCAGATAGACGTTCTGAATCGCAGATAAATATAAATATTTAATCTTATTTTTTTCATTTGTTTAGATAAACATTAGTCGTTTAGATAAGGTCAGTTAATACCTATTTTTTTTTTTTTTTTTTTTTTTTTTTTTTTTTTTTTTTTTTTTTTTTTTTTTGTGAATGAAGATTAGTCAAATTTGTATTATTTCCTTAAGCTTACCGCGTGATAACTTGGTTCTGGCTTTGATAGTATTATTTTACTTAGCTTTCGTGATTAGAAATACACTGAAAACGTCAGATATTTCAAATAGACTTGTAAGATTAAGTGGCTAGACACTCACTCTCTCTGTCTTTATCACAAACACTCAAACGCTAAGAATGGGTCATTCATTGCTCAAACACTGAGAAAAAAAACTATTTCGGCGACATAACGGAACTCTTGGGGGGGGGGGGGGGCGAGGTTAGCTCAGTAGTAGAGTACTGGACTAACATGCTGGAGGACCTGAGTTCAAATCCCGAGCAAGCACCAAAGATTTTTATTCGGCCCATGATATGAATATGCAAAAAAAAAAAAAAAAAAAAAAAAAAAAAAAGCCACAAGGGCCCAGAGGGGCAGATACTGTAGAGGTATCTGATTCTTGACCATGCGGCACACTAGGGAGATAGTGTGGTCAACACTATGCTCCGGCCGCCTGATTTTCCCCTTGGCTGCTTCGACTGCTAGAGTCATTAGCACCCAAGGTACCCATTATTAATTAAATTAATTAAAGGCTGGGTGAGCCTAGGGACGATCTGGGACCCCGAATCCAACCCTCGAACGGCAGCACTAGAAGAAAAAATCTTTAGTGCGCGCTCGGGTTTTGAACCTGGTCCTCCAGTTCATTAGTCGAGTGCTCTACCACTGAGCTAACCTCGTCCCCTATGAATATGTAAAGTAACCATACATTCAAAAATTGTTGAATAGCAAAAAGATGGGCTGATAAAAGTTATCTCCAGGATGCCTTGTAAATATTATCATTTTAATGGACCTTTTCCGCGTTAGTAGGTTGTATGATTAAAACTGAAGATCATTCCACTATTATAAGCAGGAATAACAGTCTGAATATATTTCGTTAATAGTCTGGAATAATGCGTATTCAATGGATTTCTCTTAACAAAGTCATTGCGAGTGGACGTTTTTTGAATGAAACGATCAATGAACTAAATAGTTGAAAATTACCATTTTAGCGTGTTTCATCCATAAATGTAATCTATAGTTCATGAAAAATCAAGTTTCCATTTAACCCTTTTTGAAGGAATTTACCTATTGAGGTATGAACTCATGAAAGAAGTTTTGAAAATTTTCTTCACCCCTTCATCGATCCTACCTACTAGATACTGAATATGTGTGTGTGTTAACATGATAGTGGTCATAGTTTTTAGCACTTTCCTCCGAAGGAAAGTAGCTATTGAGGTTGCACTCATGACGGAATTTTTGAAAAATTTCTTCGAATCTTTATCGATCCTACCTAGTAGACACCGAAAATGACCCCAGTTAAAATTTATATATATATATATGCATATATATACATATATATATATATATATATATATATATATATATATATATATATATATATATATATATACATACATATAGTTATATATGTGTCCGTTAACACGATACAGGCCAGAGTATTTGTTTTTTCGCCACGAAACTTCGTATGTAGTATTCCCCCATCAAACGATTGATCGAGTTCGTTAACCAACAAAATGGGTCCATCCGGAGGGGGGGGGGGGGCTTACTCCGGAGCCAAAATAGTTATTTGCCAACACCAGTCGTAATTTTTGTTATATTTCAACAAAACTCGGTATTTGTTGTGTTCAACTGAAGAGAAAAATTTGTTGTAAAAATAAACTAAATCGGTTGACTAGAAGGGAGGGTTTACTCCGGACAGAAATTACTAATTTCCTTATACCGGTCGTAATTTCTGTTGTATTGTAACGAAACTCTTTATACGTCCTGGCTATCTAATAAGAAAAAACGTGTTGTGATTATGAACTAAATCGGTCTATTGTAAGGGGGGGGGGGTGTTACTTTGTACTATGTTTGAATTGAATTCTTCCGCCAAACGTAGGTTCGCGAAACTACTCATCAAGATCAATAGATCAAAATGTGAAGCATTGTGTATTTATTACTTAGTGTAGTACCCCGCACACACAAAACTCTGGAAAACAATTAATTACAAAATTAATAATTGAAACAGCTGCTCATAAAAGCAAAAGAGCACAACTATTAATGTTTTCATTTTATTGATCTATATAGGTTATTTTAAGCAAATTATTCAGGAATGCACTTGACACTACGCAATTCTGAGGAAAGTGCTTAGTTATGCAGCTCCTGCGTGACGGACTTTTATTTTATTTTTTTTACGAAATATGATATACATCATTCCTATAGCAAACGATTGAACGAGTTCGTTAACTAGCAAACTAGGAGCGTACATCCGGATGGGGGGGGGGGGGGGGGCTTACTCCGGATCCAAATTACTGCTTTTCCCATACCGGCCGCAATTTTTGTTATTTTGGAAGGAAATTCGATATAAGTCATTGGCATCTAATGAGAAAGATGGACTGTAAAAATAAACTAAATCGGCCAATTAGGAGGGGGGGGGGGTTTACTCCGTAACCAAATTATTTATTCCCCCCCCCTTACCGGCCGTTATTTGTACCTCGTTGCAACGAAACTCGGTAGACAAGATACCCCACCAAAATAGATCTTTTAAATATTGGGGGCTTACGCCGGAAAGGAATAAAATCAAAAATAATAACTGAGTCAGATGTCCATTAAAAATATAAAATACCAAAAATATTGATATTAATCTTGGATTATCGTAGGTTATTTCAAGCAAATTATTCAGGAAGGAAGCGTACATTACCACCTTTCTCAGGAATGTGCTTAGTTATGCAGCTCTTGCGTGACGGATTTTTTTGTTACGTTGTTGACCTGTAACATTCCTTTGTCAACCATCTAAGGGTGCGTTTACATCTGACACTTCTCGCAGGAAATATATGTCAGGTGTCGGATAGATATTCTCTTGAAGGTTAACATACTGACAGAAATAGCTAGACATTTATGTCATGGATATGTATAGGACAGTTCTGGATTTGTTCTAATTTGCGATAAATACACCAAAAGCACAAATAATCAGTGTTTACATCTGTTGGTATAGAAGTGTCGACAATACAGCTAGTAGCCAAGATAATAATCTCTGAAATTAAATTCTTCTCGTAAAAATCTTACACCTGGTGGTATAGAAGTGTCGACACTTATAGTTCGTGATAGAAATATATATCTCAGGCATAAATTGCTCATGGTTTACACTAGTCGCAATTTCTGTCTGATATAAATTTCCTGCAATAACTAGCAAGTGTAAACTCACCCTAACAGAAAACTTGGACAGCCCGAAGAAGTTGGAGTGATATTCAGCAAAATATGTCACACATAACAATAATATAGCTGAATAAAAATACTTACTCCCCCCTCCCCCAAAAAAATATATATCCACCAATTTGAACGATAAGATTCTATTGTCTAAAAGAAATTATCTAAATTCCCGAACAGAGTCCTCCTACCGGGTCGCTTTTTTTTCGGTTAAATACGCGCTAAATTGTATTGACCATGATATTATGGTATTGTCATAAGCCTGTTCCCCTTAAGCATGGAAAAAATGCTATGCAATTGGAGCAATATATCTTTTCATTAACTCTCAAATATTTTCAGGAAGGTTACGTGGCTGTTGTTATCCCAAAGAGGCACTTCATTTCTCTGGCACTCAGAACAATAATACTTCCCGAAACAAAATAATAAATTTTATTATAAAAACCACCATAAGTGATAAGAAAAATAACTTTTCAAAATTACCTGTTAAATAATAAGTAGCTGAAGTAAGGGTTCACCCTTCACCCCTTCTACAGCACAACGAATGTATATCAAAAAGGCTACACAAGATCCGAAGTTAATGGCGAAGGACAAAAGTGATGGAGGAACTATTCCGACATCTATCAAAACTGGAATGCACAAAAATTGAGGAAAGGATTTTGCTCCTAGTAAGGGGTCCAGGGGAAAACCAGGGAACTTTAGGGGTCGGAATACGGAAGCACGTGGGATAGTCATGACAAGATCAGAATGACGGTATGGGAGCTTTGAACTGAAGGATGTGGAAGGAAACGAAGAGGGACGTCAACTGAAATTAATTATATAGAGGTTGGCGGGAAAGAGGGACTAAGGAAGAGGCAAAGGACCAGGAGAAGAGTCACTAATCCGAGAGTTGGCAGCGCACTTTTCATGAAGTGTTTTATGCGCCTTGAAATTTAGCTATAATATACCTCTTAGGTAGATGTGTTTCCTGGACATACCTTGGAACACCAGGTACTGCGTATAGGGGAAAGGTGCAAAACAATATTTCCGAAAAATAGAGTTTTAATTAGAAGCCAACTATCTTTAATGTAAAATTAAAACAATTTTACAATGATTAATAAATATGGCAGGCACTTTTAAGGGGTATAACACGTAAAAAATAAAAAATAAAACAAAATAAAAAAATCTTAATTGTTTTAGCGCGGTTCCTCCCTCCCCCATAGGGAGGAACCCCGCTTATAAGGTTGATACAATGAAACAATCCGGAAGTGCCGACTAGAAAATTTTGCGTTTCAGAACCCCTAGAAACCAAAAATAACGGTGGTTCAAATTTGTATATATATATATATATATATATATATGTATATATTTATATATATATATATATATATATATATATATATATATATATATTTGTCTGTTCGCTCTCTAAATAGAAGACGAATGGTCCGATTTTGATGAAATTTGGTACAAAAATCTGTCGTCCAATTTGAAAGGTCAAGTTCGTTAACCAGCAAAATCCGCCCACTGGAAGATGGCGTTTGGGGCGAAATTCGCGCAAAAAAAATCGTAACGCTTACGTTTTTGAGTTCATAAGCTTGTAAGTACTCTTTTTATAGGCTTCTTGGGCAAGGAAAACGAATGAAACCATTTTCAAGGCGATAGCTTTAACCGTTTTCGAGAAAATTGGAAAAATAGTTTTTGAATACCGTTTTTGGTTTGGGTACTTAGAATCACGGGATTCAGTTGAAACATTATCTGCATGTTCTACTTTCATTAAAACTAATATGTTGAAAGTTATGTTACGTTTGGAGTTAAGGAAGGGTTAGAATAAAATATTTAATGAACAGACATGAAAAGTTTTGGGAACTTCGTATACTTTCATTAATATCTTGAACACGGTTGGGAAATCGTGGTAAGTGGATAGAAACTATTTGAAAGCTTAATAAATTCTCTACAAAAATGATTCTAAAGCTATTTTTGATTAGGTTATGTCAATCGGAGAAATAAGTGCTTAAAACTTCAAATACGTCTGTTTTGTTCTTATGAACGGGTTTTTGTCGTTCTTTTTGTAATTTTTGTCTCTTTCCCTTGGTTTTTTATTGCTTTTTATTTTTTTAATTTCTTATGTTGTATTTGTAAGGAAAATGTATGTGTGTGTAAAACAGGATAGGTAAAATGAGACCTATTTTCTGTTGTCAGAAATAATGAAAAGTTTTGGGAACTTCGTATAATTTCTTAATATCTCGAAAACGGTTGAAAATCTTGGGAAGCGAAAGGTTACCATTCGAAAGCTTACTAAATGGTCTACAAGAAAGGTTCTAAAGAAAGTTTTGAATAAGCGATGTCAATCGGAGAAATAAGTGCTTAAAATTTGAAGTAATTGATTTCGTTTATTCGAACAATTCTTTTTGTCTGTTTTTATTCCTATTTTTACATTGCTTATAGTTGGATAATGTATTTGACAATAAAATAGATTAATTAAAATAAGAAAAACAATTCATTGTTAGAAATATATCAGGCTGTACCGTATGAAATGTCAGTTTTGGATTTGCCGATTTCCTTCAAATGTCTTGAAACTGTCGAGGCTCCTAATCCGAGTTCTTTGGCATATTCCCTATTGTTTGCAATTGCTTATAGTAGTCAAATGTATTTGCCAATAAAACAGGATACGTATAATTAGAATATTTTATTTTTGCGGTATCTTGGGGTTCTCAGATCCCTTATGAATATCTATTAGGCCCCCTTCGTATTTTTTCCTTAATATCTCGAAAAGGGTTAGGAGATCGTGGCAATTGAAATGTAACAGTTCGAAAGCTTACTAAATTCTCTACAAAAAATGTTTTACAGAAATGTTTGATGGGGTCGTCACATTAGGAGAAATAAGTGCTTAAAACTTAGTTAGTTTCCTTTATTTAAACGGATCTATTTATGTGTTTCCCGAAGTTTTTTTTTCACTGCTCGTTATTTTTGTACTTGCTTATAGTAGTCTAATGTATTTTTCATTAAATAGGATATGTATAATTAAAAGCATTATTTTGTTTGTTAGAATTCGAAGATGCCGTATGAATATCTAGATTACAGTACTGGTTTTGATTTCGTATTTTAGAATTGTTCTTGGTATTCCCTATTTTCATGTATTACCCTTAGTTCTTTATTGCTAGTAGTTTTTTTTTTTTTTTTTTTTTTTTATTGATTATAGAATATAAATCTATTTGGCAATAAAATAGGATACGTAAAATTAGAAACAATATTTCGGGTATTTCTGAGCGAAATGCCTTGTAAGATTGTCTACCACCACGAACGGCGTTTTTCCTCTATTTACCTCACATTTTAATTGGTTGCTGTTTTTAGCTTGTTTCCTGCTTCACTTCACAGATAGGAAACACGCTTCTGACGTCGACCCAATGACGTAATCCGAAGTGCCTAATAAATGATTTAACGTTTTAGAACAGGTAGATATCGAAAATAGCTGTTTTTAAATTAGAATCTATTGTTGAGTAATTATATGAATCTTTATACGGCTTTATTAGCCGTATTATTCTATATAGGCTTTATAAGGCAGGAGATACTACTTAATCTTGAAGACTTGTTCTTAGTCCTTCTTTATCAACTAGATAGGCTTTGTTAGACATATTATTCTTCATAGGCTTTATTAGACAGGGAATTCTGATAAAATGTCGTGTTGTCGCAGCAAATTGTAATTACGATTTATCTAAGGTCAGGTAACATTAGCGAGTCTACATTGTTAAGATCACCGACGGCGAAGGTAGACAATTGCTATGATTTAGTCTACATATGTATATTAATTCCTAAATGTAGAAAATAAACTTTACAACGGTTAGATACTATGAACGAATAGACAGTCGGTTCAGTCTCAAACAAACAGAGGGTTTACTAGAAATTTACCTGCTAGGAGTTAATCCTCAAGAGAAGTAACCCTTGTAGGGTAATATAACCCAGGTATCTGCCGACACAAATACAAAGCCTTGCAAGAGTAGGTAGAGCAACTTTAAGATTTCGTTCACTAAAATTTCTTAAACTGACCTAGATTCAGACATAACATAACATAAATTATATTGTAAATATTGATAAAGATTAATTAGTTGTCAACATATACATAAATTAGCAATCAACAGTTTTCTTTGTACGACTATTATTAACGACTATTTAGTTATGAGACAATCCATAAATTAGCGATCAAAAGTTGCAGGTGATTCCGTATTAGATATTTATTAAATATTCATAAAGACTATTTGGTTGTAAACCGATTCATCAATAAGCAATCAATATTTTTAAACACTGGATATATACTAACCAATTATAACGACTGTTTAGTTATGAACCGATTCATAAATTAGCGATTAAAAAACACAGGTTTATTGACTAAATATTGATAAAAGTATTTAAATAGAAGAAAAAAAGATTTCCTCAAGACTTGCTCTTGTTCAATTTGTATTTACTCTATTGACTTTATTAGGCATATTCTTCTATATAGGCTTCATTAGGCAGTGGTATCTACTCAATTTTGGGAACTTGTTCTTGATCCTTCTGTATCCACTAGATTGGCTTTATTTGGCATATTATTCTATATAGGCTTTATTAGGGAGTGGTATCTACTCAATTTTGAGAACTTGTTCTTGATCCTTCTGTATTCACTAGATTGGCTTTATTAGGCATATTATTCTATATAGGCGTTATTAGGGAGTGGTATCTACTCAATTTTGAGAACTTGTTCTTGATCCTTCTGTATCCACTAGATTGGCTTTATTTGGCATATTATTCTATATAGGCTTTATTAGGGAGTGGTATCTACTCAATTTTGAGAACTTGTTCTTGATCCTTCTGTATCCACTAGATTGGCTCGCTGGGAAAATTCCTCGCTGCACCCTGGATGTCGGAACTAATGACCTAGATGTAAATGCGCGGTTAAAAAAAAAAAAATAAAAAAAAAAATAAAAAAATAAATAAATAAATAATATTGTATATATGTGTACATAATTTAACTAATTAAGAATATCCATACGTATTTGTTTTTATGTATTCTAAGTGAACTTGGGCACTGTGTGCGCCTCCTCGTGGCAGAATACGGGCAACTGATTGGTGGCTCTCGAGGCGGACCTGACATTCAGGTCTCCGGTTGGGGAGAAGGAATTGAGTAAGGTTTGATTGTTTTAATAGCCAAACCTTGTTCAGTTCTGTGGCAATCAGGCTAAGCACCTTAAATTCCAGGCAAGTTAGACGTAAAGAGATAATTTTAGCGCGGTTCCTCCCTCTCTCCATATGGAGGACCCCGCCCTCCAAATGGAGGCCTCATGACGCAATCCAGAAGTCCCGACAAAAAAGTTTGCGTTTAAGAACCCCTGAGAGACCGAAAATAACGGTGTTTCAAATTGGTATATATATATATATATATGTGTGTGTGTGTGTGTGTGTGTGTGTGTGTGTGTGTGTTTGATCGCTCTCTGGACACCCTTAAAAAGTTTTGGGTACTTTGTATATTTTCCTTAATTTTATTTTTTTATTTTTTTTAAATTATTTTCCTTATATCTCGAAAACGGTTTGAAATCTTCATAAGCGGATCCTTACCATTCGAAAGCTTACTAAATGCTAATAATTCTGAAGCAATTATCGATTCATCGGAGAAATGAGTGCTTAAAAAAATAGTTTTTGAATACCGTTTTTGGTTTGGGTACTTAGAATCATGGGATTCAGTTGAAACATTTTCTGCATGTTCTACTTTCATTAAAACTAATATGTTGAAATTTTTGTTACGTTTAATATTTTATGTATAATGTATTTGACAATAAAACTGGTTAAGTAAAATAACAAAAACAATTTATTGTTAGAAATATAGATTTCCAAGATTCATAGACCTTGCCACTAGCGGGTCCGTTTCTAGTGTAGCCGACCCTTCCAGGTAAGATTGTAAATCATGACCTCTCAAGACTTTACTACTCACCGGAATGGCATTAGTGACCTTAAGGGTTGACACGCCATTATAATAATTAATTAAAAAAAAAGACTGGTAGAACCAAAATAATAACTGCTTCTATTTTAATCTTTCAAAATTAGACTAGGGATATGAACGGAACCGCGCTAAGATGATGCAGTTCCTGCGAGACGGACTTTTTTATTCTCATATTAAATGAGAGTTTTATTCGCGCTGCAATTTAAACCGGAACAGCTGTACAAGATCATATGAGCAAGAACCAATGAGAGCGCAGAGAATAACCACAACTGCGCGGTGCTGTCATTCACTCTTACGGTTACGCGCAGTGTATTGCAGCCTAGCATATTCAACATTTATTTTAGCGCGGTTCCTCCCTCCCCCATAGGGAGGAACCCCGCTTATAAGGTTGATACAATGAAAGAATCCGGAAGTGCCGACTAGAAAATTTTGCGTTTCAGAACCCCTAGAAACCGAAAATAACGGTGGTTCAAATTTGTATATATATATATATATGTATATATTTATTTATATATATATATATTTGTCTGTTCGCTCTCTAAATAGAAGACGAATGGTCCGATTTTGATGAAATTTGGTAGAAAAATCTGTCGTCCAATTTGAAAGGTCAAGTTCGTTAACCAGCAAAATCCGCCCACTGGAAGATGGCGTTTGGGGCGACATTCGCGCAAAAAAAATCGTAACGCTTACTTTTTTGAGTTCATAAGCTTGTAAGTACTCTTTTTATAGGCTTCTTGGGCTAGGAAAACGAATGGAACCATTTTCAAGGCGATAGCTTTAACCGTTTTCGAGAAAACTGAAAAAATAATTTTTGAATGCCGTTTTTGTTTTGGGTACTTAGAATCAAGGGATTCAGTTGAAACATTTACTGCATGTTCTACTTCCATTAAAACTAATATGTTGAAATTTTGGTTGCGTTTGGAGTTAAGGAAGGGTTAGAATAAAATATTTTATTAACAGGCATAAAAAAGTTTTGGTAACTTTGTATACTTTCCTTAATATCTCGAAAAAGGTTGAGAATTTGGGAAACGGAAGAATACCATTAGAAAGCTTACTAAATGATCTACAAAAAAGGTTCTAATGAAAGTTTTGATTAGGCGATGTCAATCGGAGAAATACCGTATGAAATGTCAGTTTTGGATTTGTCGATTTCCTTCAAATGTCTTGAAACTGTCGAGGCTCCTACTCCGAGTTCTTTGGCATATTCCCTAGTGTTTTTAATTGCTTATAGTAGTCAAATGTATTTGTCAATGAAACAGGATACGTATAATTAGAATCAATATTTTGTTTGTTAGAATTCGAAGATGCCGTATGAATATCTAGATGTGACAGTACTGGTGTTGATTTCGTTCTTTAGAATTATTCTTGGTATTCCCTATTTTCATCTGTTACCCATAGTTTTTTATTGTTAGTAGATTTTTCTTATTGATTATAGAACATTCATCTATTTGGTTATAAAACGGGATACGTAAAATTAGTGACAATATTTCGGAGATTTCTGAGCGAAATACGTTTAAGATTTTCTACCACCACGAACGGCTTTTTTCCTCTATTTTTATCCACTAGATAGGCTTTATTTTGCATATTATTCTATATAAGTTTTATTCAGCAGGGGATTCTGATGAAATGTCGTGTTTTTGCTGTGGATTTTAAATACGATGTATCTAAGATTGCATAACATTAGCGAGTCTACATAATTAAGAACCGACGACGGAGGATTACTTCTTGCTATGATTTAGTCTACATACGTATATTAAGTCCTAAATCCAATCCTCCTAAAGTTCAATGCCCGTAGAAACCAGGGGGCCGCAGGAAATTTACCTGCTAAGAGTTAATCCTCAAGAGCTGTAAATATACCCCAGGTATCTGCCGACACAAATACAAAGCCTAGGCGGAGAGCACCCCAAAAACACAGATCCAAACATAAGGTTATATACTAAATATTGATAAAGACTACTTAGTTGTAAACCGATTCATCAATTAGCAATCAATAGTTTTCAACAAAGGTTATATACTAAATATTGATAAAAAGTATTTAATTAGAAAAAAAAACAATATTCCACAAGACTTTGGACTTTGGTCCATTTGTGTCTACTCCATAGACTTAATTAGGTATATTATTCTATTGTAGTTGGGCAACTAAACTTTGTTTTATTTTGTTAAATAAAGTTTTAGCGCGGTTCCTCCCTCCCCCATAGGGAGGAACCCCGCTTATAAGGTTGATACAATGAAACAATCCGGAAGTGCCGACTAGAAAATTTTGCGTTTCAGAACCCCTAGAAACCAAAAATAACGGTGGTTCAAATTTGTATATATATATATATATGTATATATTTATATATATATATATATATATATATATATATATATATATATTTGTCTGTTCGCTCTCTAAATAGAAGACGAATGGTCCGATTTTGATGAAATTTGGTACAAAAATCTGTCGTCCAATTTGAAAGGTCAAGTTCGTTAACCAGCAAAATCCGCCCACTGGAAGATGGCGTTTGGGGCGAAATTCGCGCAAAAAAAATCGTAACGCTTACGTTTTTGAGTTCATAAGCTTGTAAGTACTCTTTTTATAGGCTTCTTGGGCAAGGAAAACGAATGAAACCATTTTCAAGGCGATAGCTTTAACCGTTTTCGAGAAAATTGGAAAAATAGTTTTTGAATACCGTTTTTGGTTTGGGTACTTAGAATCACGGGATTCAGTTGAAACATTATCTGCATGTTCTACTTTCATTAAAACTAATATGTTGAAAGTTATGTTACGTTTGGAGTTAAGGAAGGGTTAGAATAAAATATTTAATGAACAGACATGAAAAGTTTTGGGAACTTCGTATACTTTCATTAATATCTTGAACACGGTTGGGAAATCGTGGTAAGTGGATAGAAACTATTTGAAAGCTTAATAAATTCTCTACAAAAATGATTCTAAAACTATTTTTGATTAGGTTATGTCAATCGGAGAAATAAGTGCTTAAAACTTCAAATACGTCTGTTTTGTTCTTATGAACGGGTTTTTGTCGTTCTTTTTGTAATTTTTGTCTCTTTCCCTTGGTTTTTTATTGCTTTTTATTTTTTTAATTTCTTATGTTGTATTTGTAAGGAAAATGTATGTGTGTGTAAAACAGGATAGGTAAAATGAGACCTATTTTCTGTTGTCAGAAATAATGAAAAGTTTTGGGAACTTCGTATAATTTCTTAATATCTCGAAAACGGTTGAAAATCTTGGGAAGCGAAAGGTTACCATTCGAAAGCTTACTAAATGGTCTACAAGAAAGGTTCTAAAGAAAGTTTTGAATAAGCGATGTCAATCGGAGAAATAAGTGCTTAAAATTTGAAGTAATTGATTTCGTTTATTCGAACAATTCTTTTTGTCTGTTTTTATTCCTATTTTTACATTGCTTATAGTTGGATAATGTATTTGACAATAAAATAGATTAATTAAAATAAGAAAAACAATTCATTGTTAGAAATATATCAGGCTGTACCGTATGAAATGTCAGTTTTGGATTTGCCGATTTCCTTCAAATGTCTTGAAACTGTCGAGGCTCCTAATCCGAGTTCTTTGGCATATTCCCTATTGTTTGCAATTGCTTATAGTAGTCAAATGTATTTGCCAATAAAACAGGATACGTATAATTAGAATATTTTATTTTTGCGGTATCTTGGGGTTCTCAGATCCCTTATGAATATCTATTAGGCCCCCTTCGTATTTTTTCCTTAATATCTCGAAAAGGGTTAGGAGATCGTGGCAATTGAAATGTAACAGTTCGAAAGCTTACTAAATTCTCTACAAAAAATGTTTTACAGAAATGTTTGATGGGGTCGTCACATTAGGAGAAATAAGTGCTTAAAACTTAGTTAGTTTCCTTTATTTAAACGGATCTATTTATGTGTTTCCCGAAGTTTTTTTTTCACTGCTCGTTATTTTTGTACTTGCTTATAGTAGTCTAATGTATTTTTCATTAAATAGGATATGTATAATTAAAAGCATTATTTTGTTTGTTAGAATTCGAAGATGCCGTATGAATATCTAGATTACAGTACTGGTTTTGATTTCGTATTTTAGAATTGTTCTTGGTATTCCCTATTTTCATGTATTACCCTTAGTTCTTTATTGCTAGTAGTTTTTTTTTTTTTTTTTTTTTTTTTATTGATTATAGAATATAAATCTATTTGGCAATAAAATAGGATACGTAAAATTAGAAACAATATTTCGGGTATTTCTGAGCGAAATGCCTTGTAAGATTGTCTACCACCACGAACGGCGTTTTTCCTCTATTTACCTCACATTTTAATTGGTTGCTGTTTTTAGCTTGTTTCCTGCTTCACTTCACAGATAGGAAACACGCTTCTGACGTCGACCCAATGACGTAATCCGAAGTGCCTAATAAATGATTTAACGTTTTAGAACAGGTAGATATCGAAAATAGCTGTTTTTAAATTAGAATCTATTGTTGAGTAATTATATGAATCTTTATACGGCTTTATTAGCCGTATTATTCTATATAGGCTTTATAAGGCAGGAGATACTACTTAATCTTGAAGACTTGTTCTTAGTCCTTCTTTATCAACTAGATAGGCTTTATTAGACATATTATTCTTCATAGGCTTTATTAGACAGGGAATTCTGATAAAATGTCGTGTTGTCGCAGCAAATTGTAATTACGATTTATCTAAGGTCAGGTAACATTAGCGAGTCTACATTGTTAAGATCACCGACGGCGAAGGTAGACAATTGCTATGATTTAGTCTACATATGTATATTAATTCCTAAATGTAGAAAATAAACTTTACAACGGTTAGATACTATGAACGAATAGACAGTCGGTTCAGTCCCAAACAAACAGAGGGTTTACTAGAAATTTACCTGCTAGGAGTTAATCCTCAAGAGAAGTAACCCTTGTAGGGTAATATAACCCAGGTATCTGCCGACACAAATACAAAGCCTTGCAAGAGTAGGTAGAGCAACTTTAAGATTTCGTTCACTAAAATTTCTTAAACTGACCTAGATTCAGACATAACATAACATAAATTATATTGTAAATATTGATAAAGATTAATTAGTTGTCAACATATACATAAATTAGCAATCAACAGTTTTCTTTGTACGACTATTATTAACGACTATTTAGTTATGAGACAATCCATAAATTAGCGATCAAAAGTTGCAGGTGATTCCGTATTAGATATTTATTAAATATTCATAAAGACTATTTGGTTGTAAACCGATTCATCAATAAGCAATCAATATTTTTAAACACTGGATATATACTAACCAATTATAACGACTGTTTAGTTATGAACCGATTCATAAATTAGCGATTAAAAAACACAGGTTTATTGACTAAATATTGATAAAAGTATTTAAATAGAAGAAAAAAAGATTTCCTCAAGACTTGCTCTTGTTCAATTTGTATTTACTCTATTGACTTTATTAGGCATATTCTTCTATATAGGCTTCATTAAGCAGTGGTATCTACTCAATTTTGGGAACTTGTTCTTGATCCTTCTGTATCCACTAGATTGGCTTTATTTGGCATATTATTCTATATAGGCTTTATTAGGGAGTGGTATCTACTCAATTTTGAGAACTTGTTCTTGATCCTTCTGTATTCACTAGATTGGCTTTATTAGGCATATTATTCTATATAGGCGTTATTAGGGAGTGGTATCTACTCAATTTTGAGAACTTGTTCTTGATCCTTCTGTATCCACTAGATTGGCTTTATTTGGCATATTATTCTATATAGGCTTTATTAGGGAGTGGTATCTACTCAATTTTGAGAACTTGTTCTTGATCCTTCTGTATCCACTAGATTGGCTCGCTGGGAAAATTCCTCGCTGCACCCTGGATGTCGGAACTAATGACCTAGATGTAAATGCGCGGTTAAAAAAAAAAAAATAAAAAAAAAAAAATAAAAAAAATAAATAAATAAATAATATTGTATATATGTGTACATAATTTAACTAATTAAGAATATCCATACGTATTTGTTTTTATGTATTCTAAGTGAACTTGGGCACTGTGTGCGCCTCCTCGTGGCAGAATACGGGCAACTGATTGGTGGCTCTCGAGGCGGACCTGACATTCAGGTCTCCGGTTGGGGAGAAGGAATTGAGTAAGGTTTGATTGTTTTAATAGCCAAACCTTGTTCAGTTCTGTGGCAATCAGGCTAAGCACCTTAAATTCCAGGCAAGTTAGACGTAAAGAGATAATTTTAGCGCGGTTCCTCCCTCTCTCCATATGGAGGACCCCGCCCTCCAAATGGAGGCCTCATGACGCAATCCAGAAGTCCCGACAAAAAAGTTTGCGTTTAAGAACCCCTGAGAGACCGAAAATAACGGTGTTTCAAATTGGTATATATATATATATATATATATATATATATGTGTGTGTGTGTGTGTGTGTGTATGTGTGTGTGTGTGTGTGTGTGTTTGATCGCTCTCTGGACACCCTTAAAAAGTTTTGGGTACTTTGTATATTTTCCTTAATTTTATTTTTTTATTTTTTTAAATTATTTTCCTTATATCTCGAAAACGGTTTGAAATCTTCATAAGCGGATCCTTACCATTCGAAAGCTTACTAAATGCTAATAATTCTGAAGCAATTATCGATTCATCGGAGAAATGAGTGCTTAAAAAAATAGTTTTTGAATACCGTTTTTGGTTTGGGTACTTAGAATCATGGGATTCAGTTGAAACATTTTCTGCATGTTCTACTTTCATTAAAACTAATATGTTGAAATTTTTGTTACGTTTAATATTTTATGTATAATGTATTTGACAATAAAACTGGTTAAGTAAAATAACAAAAACAATTTATTGTTAGAAATATAGATTTCCAAGATTCATAGACCTTGCCACTAGCGGGTCCGTTTCTAGTGTAGCCGACCCTTCCAGGTAAGATTGTAAATCATGACCTCTCAAGACTTTACTACTCACAGGAATGGCATTAGTGACCTTAAGGGTTGACACGCCATTATAATAATTAATTAAAAAAAAAGACTGGTAGAACCAAAATAATAACTGCTTCTATTTTAATCTTTCAAAATTAGACTAGGGATATGAACGGAACCGCGCTAAGATGATGCAGTTCCTGCGAGACGGACTTTTTTTTTTTCTTGATTTGTTATTCGTCAAGACTTTTATTTGTCCTTGTGTATTTACTAGATAGGTTTTATTCAACATATTATTCTATATAGGCTATATTAGGCAGGGTATTCTACTCAATCTTGTGTACTTCTTCTTAATCCTTCTGTACATGGGCGTATATAAAAACAATTTCGGGGGGGGGCTGAGACCATTTCCAGGGTATGGAATACTAAATATTTAGAGCTTGGAATAGTTTTAGGCAACTAAAACGCTATTACACGTAAAATAAAATATGTTTTATGAACTAAGTGATCTTATTTAATTTATTTTTAAGGGTTTTACGAGAAGTTTTTATCATCAATTCAAAATTTCGGGAGGGGCTGCAGTCCCCTCAGCCCCCCCCCCCTCATATACGCCCATGCTTCTGTATCCTCTAGAAAGGCTTTATTAGGCATATTTTGTATTGATTTATAGAGCTTTGCTTTAGAATGAGAGCCAGATTCTGTAATTTCCGCTTCTGTGTAAAAGTTAGCTATTGTCGGTGTCCCTGACGCCTTAATATCACTTTTATTCGAGATGTTCGAGAGGATTTTGACAATTTTCACAAGATATATAAAAAAAAAATAAGTTTATTTTTTTTCTAAGCTTATCAAATGGCACTAGGGACATGAACGGAACCGCGCTAAGATGCTGCAGTTCCTGCGAGTCGGACTTTTTTATGTTTCCTGATAATTATACCCCACAAAAGTGTCTGCCCTTTTGTAATTATTTTCAAATATGTTTACTGAAGACACTGTTTAAATCGCAGCGTGAATAAAGCACTTCATTTAATATTAAAAATAAAAGTCCGACTCGCAGGAACTGCATCATCTTAGCGCGGTTCCTTTTTTATCCCTAGTCTAATTTGGAAAGATTAAAATATTTATTTATTGATAAGGCTTCGCAACTTTGGCGAATCGCCTTAAGATTAAAATAGAAGCAGTTATTATTTTGGTTATTTGGTCTTGAAAGGTCTTGATTTACGATCTTACCTGGAAGGGTCGGTCAACACTTGAAAGGGTCCCGCTAGTTACAAGGTCTTGGAATCTAGGAAATCTATATTGCTAACAATAAATTGTTTTGTTATTTTACTTACTTAGTTTTATTGTAAAATACATTATGCAACTATAAGCAATTAAGAAATAACAAGGAATAAAAACAGACAAAAAAACCGTTCGAATAAACGAAATCAATTACTTTAATGGTTTAAGCACTTATTTCTCCGATTGACATCGCCTAATTAAAACATTCGTCAGAACATTTTTTGTAGACCATTTAGTAAGCTTTCGAATGGTAACCTTTCGCTTCCCAAGATTTTCAACCGTTTTCGAGATATTAATGAAAGTATACGAAGTTCCCAAAATTTTCATTATTTCTAGCAACAGAAAATTCCGATTTTGATGAAATTTGGTACAAAAATCTTTCGTCCAATTTGAAAGGTCAAGTTCGTTAACCAGCAAAATCCGCCCACTGGAAGATGGCGTTTGGGGCGGAATTCGCGCATAAAAAATCGTAACGCTTACGTTTTTGAGTTCATAAGCTTGTAAGTACTCGTTTTATAGGCTTCTTGGGCTAGGAAAACGAATGAAACCATTTTCAAGGCGATAGCTTTAACCGTTGTCGAGAAAATTGGAAAAATAGTTTTTGAATACCGTTTTTGGTTTGGGTACTTAGAATCACGGGATCACGTTCCTGAAACATTATCTGCATGTTCTACTTTCATTAAAACTAATATGTTGAAAGTTATGTTACGTTTGGAGTTAAGGAAGGGTTAGAATAAAATATTTTATGAACAGACATGAAAAGTTTTGGAAACTTCGTATACTTTCATTAATATCTCGAACACGGTTGGGAAATCGTGGTAAGTGGATTGAAACTATTTGAAAGCTTACTAAATTCTCTACAAAAATTTTTCTAAAACTATTTTTGATTAGGTTATTTCAATCGGAGAAATAAGTGCTTAAAACTTCAAATACGTCTGTTTTGTTCTTATGACCGGGTTTTTGTCGTTCTTTTTGTCTCTTTCCCTTGGTTTTTTATTGCTTTTTATTTTTGTAATTTCTTATGTTGTATTTGTAAGGAAAATGTATGTGTGTGTAAAACAGGATAGGTAAAATGAGACCAATTTTCTGTTGTCAGAAATAATAAAAAGTTTTGGGAACTTCGTATAATTTCTTAATATCTCGAAAACGGTTGAAAATCTTGGGAAGCGAAAGGTTACCATTTGAAAGCCTGCTAAATGGTCTACAAGAAAGGTTCTAAAGAAAGTTTTGAATAAGCGATGTCAATCGGAGAAATAAGTGCTTAAAACTTTTAAGTAATTGATTTCGCTTATTCGAACTGTTCTTTTTGTCTTCGATTTTGGTACTTAGAATTATGGGATTCAGTTGAAACATTTTCTGCAAGTTCGAATTTTATCAACACTAATATGTTGAAATTTTGGTTACGTTTGGAGTAAAGGAAGGGTTAGAATAAAATATTTTATTAACAGACAAGAAAAGTTTTGGTAACCTTTTATACTTTCGTTAGTATCTCGAAAACCGTTGACAATCTTGGGAAGCGAAAGGTTACCATTCGAAAGCTTACTAAATGGTCTACAAAAAAGTCCGACTCGCAGGAACTGCGTCATCTTAGCGCGGTTCCATTCATATCCCTAGTGTTATTTTGTAGACTTAGAATAGAAACAGTTATTACTTTGTTTGGATCATTCCAAATGTAAACAAATATGAAAAAAAAAAGCTAAGCCGAAAATCTTGTTTTTTTTTTCATATTTGTTTACATTAGGAATGATCCAAACAAAGTAATAACTGTTTCTATTCTAAGTCTACTAAATAACACTAGGGATATGAATGGAACCGCGCTAAGATGACGCAGTTCCTGCGAGTCGGACTTTTTTTCATTAATAATAGTTGGCTTCTGAATAGAACTCTACTTTTGGGCAATATTGTTCTGCACCTTTCCCCTATGCGCAGTACCTGGTGTTCCAAGGTATGTCCCGGAAACACATATTTACCTTCTTATCTACCTAAGAGGTACATTATAGCAAACTTCAGGGTGCATAAAACACTTCATGAAAAGTGCGTTGTCAGCTCTCGGTCTACAAAGGGAGGAAGTAAAAGAGTTGACCTCATGACGCTATTCGGAAGTGCCAACAAGAAAATTTCACGTTTCAGAAACCACAAATCACGAAAATAACAGTGGTTCAAATGAAAAATGTATATATATTCGCCTGTTCGTTTTGTAGCTGTCCGAAAAATGGTCTGGTTTGGATGACATTTGATATAAAAAATCCTTCGTCTAATTTGAAAAGTTAAGTTTCTCAACCAGCAGAATCCATCCTCCGTAAACAGTTTCTGGGGCGAAAGTCGCACGAAAAAAAGGTAGCGCATACGTTTTCGTGCAAGTATCGTTACAGAAACACGATTTATAGGAAACAATTTTTAAAGATGTATCTTTAACCGTTTACAAGAAATGTTGATACATCAATTTTTTTTTTTTACGGCGCTTCGACATCCAGGCCAATAGCGCCGACATCCAGGGTGCAGCGAGGAATTTTCCCAACGAGCCGTGGGATGAGAAAATTCCTGCCGCCGGTGGGGATCGAACCCACCATCACCCGCTTATGGATCTAAGGGGCTAGCACCTTGACCACGGGAGACCCCGATACAACTATTATTCCTAAATACTTTTCGGTTTGGGTATTCAGAAACGATTGAGGGTCTTTTTTACTAGCTCCAAGGAAGGATAATAGTTTCCAAGTGCTCGGAGACTATCACATGTAATCCCCATCCCAAAAGCAGATAAAGATAGAAGATTCCCTTCTGGATACCAGCCCATTTCACTGGTTAGCTGTCTAAGCAAAGTGCTGGAAAAGATGGCGGCTCCTGTGGACACTTGACAAGCAAAATTTGCTCTGGAATGGCCAGTCTGCTTATCGCCAGGGTTGGTCAACCATGGACAATCTCGTCATTCTTGAAAGTGAACTGCAATATGCCTATGTCAACAAGCAGGTTGTGGTTGCTGTCCTGTTCGATATAAAAAATGCATTTGATTCTGTATGGAGGCAAGGTATTTTACGTACGTTACACAGGTGGGGCCTTCAGGGGAACCTTCCGAAGTTCATACAGCAGTTTCTATTAAAAAGGCAATTTCGAGTGCTTGCAAACGGGGTGCTATCCGAAAATGTGGAGACAGAATATGGAGTCCCACAAGGCAGTGCACTGAGCTCCACTTTGTTTTCTATTGCAATTGACGACATCAAGACGTGTCTCACTACGAATGTAAAAGGACTTCTGTATGCGGATGACCTCCTTATTTTATGTCGATCTGCAAGTGTCGAGTACATCAGACGAAACCTTCAGGCAACAATAAACAGGATTTTGCTGTGGAGCAAGACTTCTGGACTGCGTATCTCGAAGGAAAAGACAAAATGCATTCTTTTCAGTCGTCGCCGATCGGAGCCGCCGTGTCCTCCACTTGAGCTTGGATCTCATCCTATTCCATTTGTCGATCAAGCCCGGTTCCTTGGAGTGATCTTGGACAAGCGGCTTAACTGGGTGCATCACGTGAGTGAACTCAGGAGGAGATGCTTCAACCGCTTAAAAATTCTAAAAGTATTAAGCAAAACAACCTGGGGAGCTGATCGTCTCTCGCTTCTGAAAGTGTATCAAGCTTTAATCTGCAGTAAAATAGACTTCGGAAGCATAGTTTATGGCTCAACCAAACAACCAGTGCTCGAACTTGTTGATACAATACACTTCAACGGGATTCGGAGCATAAGTGGGGCCTTCCGGAGCACGCCAGTTCTCTCGTTGTGCGCAGAGGCTGGAATTCCTCCCCTAATATTTAGGAGGCATCGTCTTGCCGCCAAATATATATCGAAAATATATACCTCACCTGATCATCCATGCTACCCCTACATATTTCAACCAAAATATTCTAGGTTGTTTAATAGTCACCCTTCTGCTTCTTTGCCTTTAGCACTCCGGGTGAAGTCTCTAATAAATGAACTCGAAAAGTTCACCATTTTTCGGCAAGATGCACTCATGCCTCCGTGGAATTATAAAAAAAACCTCGCTGTCACTTTCTAGCTCTGCGGAAAGACGACGCCAGTGGAATTGAATTGAATTTTCGACTTCACGAGCTGCTGGATACGTTCGACGACAAGAGAGTAATGTACACTGATGGGTCTCACACTGGAGTCTCATGTGCGAGTGCTTACATAGATCAGGGAACAGCATACCAGTACAAATTACACCCCGCTAGTAACATTTATTCAGCAGACCTGTTTGCACTGTCAGCAGCACTGTATCACGCTACGACAGTACCCGAGACCAACATTGTGATCTGTACAGACTCTAAAAGCGCGCTGCTAAACATCCATGATATGTACAGTGATACCCCAAGTATTATAAAGTTGTTCGGGTACTCCACCATGCTTCACGGACTAGGGAAGACTGTTCACCTCGTCTGGACTCCAGGACAAAGGGGTGTAAAAGGTAATGAGATGGCAGGCAAAGCAGCGTCCTCCGCTCATGATTTACCATCTATTACACCCACTTCTTTGACGGTAAGTGAGCTGGCCTCACCGCTGCAGCACACCATCAATCATCGTTGGCAAGAGATGTGGAATGAAGCAAGAGGCGTCAATAAGCTGAGTTTGGTGAAAACTGACGGCCAGCCTTGGGAAACATCCTCTATATCCTGCCGAAATGAGGAAGTAATGTGGGCGCGACTCCGACTTGGACACACCCGTCTTACGCACTCCATTATGTCCAGGAAAACTCCACCTTGATGCCTTACTTGGGGATTTCGGCTTAACTACATGGGAAAAATGTAATATCGATCGTATTTGTCAAGTCAATTATGACCCTAATGAAAACATTTGGTCAAGCTCACGTGATTTCCTGCCCCATGCACTATTGTCCGAACTCTCCTCAGATGACGGTATATATTGGTATTAGTGTTTTCCTAGGGCAACCGTCGAGAAAACCGTGGGGGGGGGGACTCCCTTCTGCTTAGGATACTGTCAGTTTCCTGTTTGGTACCTTTAATCTTCCTTCTCTTTGAGATTTTAGTTTTTTTTTGTTTTTTTAGTTCCTGCCTGTCAGAATTTTTGGTTTGAGATTTGATGTCCAGTAAAGTGCAGTGTTTCAGTTGAAATGTTTTTTTTTAACTTATTGTTTTCGCAAACAAAGTTAATTTTTGTGAAAACAAGAGTGCTCTAAATTTAAAATTAACAGGGAAAGATTTGAAATTGAATTCGGATTATTTTCTGACAAATTCTGCTTGTAATTACCTTATATTTATTTCGCTTTCGTTTAGAATATATGCAGGGCCGCCACATGGGGGGAGAGGGACAACCGGGTACAGTTGTCCGGGCCCTGGCACCGTGGGGGCCCGGGCCGATCCTATGGAAAAAAAAAAGTCCTATGGCTAATTGGAAAAAAAAGTACCGAAAGTGACCTTTGCAGCACCGATTGTAGGATTTTATTCTCATTTCGCTCAAAACTGAAGATGAAAATAATTTTAAAATGCCCAAAGCCCTATAGCAAAGTACTAGAATTTTCATTCTGGCTCTGAGAAGTAGGGGCCTGTGATCTGGTCCCGGGCCCGGCTCTGAGAGGTGGCGGCCCTGAATATATGTGTACCCCTTTGAAAGGGAACTCCTATATTAGAGTTGCTTTGGCTAGTATAGTGCGTTATTAGTACGAATGAATGTTTGTCTTCCTCCTCTTTTAGTTATAGCAATAATAGTCTAATTATATCGATATAAAATGAAGCGACTCACCCCGTACTTGCGGCTTTGGCTTGCAACTAAATTTAGCACTCTACTACGAACGCATCACTTTCTCTTGAAGTCAATCCAATTGTCTATTTATGTTGAATTCTATTTCTTCGTTTTAAGCCACCATATAAACATTTAGCGCGTTTCCTCTCTTTACAGAGGGAGAAAGCTCGTTTCTAACATCACCATAGAGGTACCATATTGGACTCCAGATCGGTCACAAAAATATCACGTTCAAAAATGACTGACTCTCTCTCTCTCTCTCTCTCTCTCTATATATATATATATATATATATATATATATATATATATATATATATATATATATATATATATATGTATATATATATGTATATATATATGTATATATATATGTATATATATATATATATGTATATATATATATATATATGTATATATATATATATATGTATATATATATATATATTTGTCTGATCGCACTTTTCCGGCCTGAATAATGGTCCGATTTTGATGAAATTTGGTACAAAAATCTTTCGTCTAATTTGAAAGGTCAAGTTCTTTAACCAGCAGAATCCGCTCACCGGAACATGGTTTATGGAGCGAATGTCGCGCGAAAAAAAACCGTTCCACTTACTTCATATGCATGCAAGCAGTCGTTTTATAGGCTTCTTGGCCTAGGAAAACGAATGAAACAATTTTTAAGGCGACAGCTTTAACCGTTGTCGAGAAAATTGGAAAAATAGTTGTCGAAAAACGTTTTAGCGCGGTTACTCCCTATCTCCATAGGGAGATCCCGCTTATGAGGTTGACCTCACGACGCAATCCGGAAGTGCCGACAAGAAACTTTCACGTTTCAGACCCTATACATCACGAAAATATAGGTGGCCCAAATTTGTGTGTGTGTATATATATATATATATATATATATATATATATATATATATATATATATATATATATATTTATTTATATGCTTGTCTGTTCGCGCTCTAGAAAGCTCAAAAATGGTCCGATTTTAACGAAATTTGGTACAAAAATCTGACGCCTAATTTGAAAGGTCAAGTTCGTTAACCAGCAGAATCCGCCCACTAAAAGATAGTTTTTGGGGCGAAATTCGCGTGAAAAGAACCGTAACGCTTACGTTTTTGAGTTCACATGCTTGCAGGTACTTTTTTTATAGGTTTCTTAACATAAGAAAACGAATTAAACCATTTATAAGGCGATATCGGTAACCGTTTTTGATAAAAGTGGAATCAATGTTTTCGCATGTCATTATTTTTTTGTTAGTACTTAGAATAGCGGGAATCAATTGAAATATTTTCCACAACTTGGAAATTAATCCCAACTAAGATGTTTAAATTTTGGCTATATTTGGAGTTAAGGAAGTATGCGAAAAAAATTATTTTATTATAGACATGAAAAGTTTTCGGATCTTCATACATTTTTCGTAAATATCTCGATAACGGTTGCGAAATCGTGCTAAGTGGAAGGTGACCATTCGAATGCTTACTAAATTCTCTCCAAAAAAGGTTCTGAAGTAATATTCGATGTGGCAACGTTAATCAGAGATATAAGCGCTTAAAACTTAAAAAGTGTTTGTTTTGAAAGGGTTTTTCCTGTGATTTGTGATGCTAATCTATTCCATTTCTTCGAGATGTACGTAACCGCGCTAAGATGACGCAGTTCCTGCGAGTCGGACTTTTTGGTTTGGGTACTTAGAATGATGGGATTCAGTTCAAAAACTTTCTGCTTATTTGAAATACATTTAAACAGAGTTTAAATGTATTAACGTATGTTTGTACGTATGTTTAAATTTACGTTACATTTGGAGTAAAGGATTAATTTCATTAAAACTAATATGTTGAAAGTTATGTTACGTTTGGAGTTAAGGAAGGGTTAGAATAAAATATTTTATGAACAGACATGAAAAGTTTTGGTAACTTCGTATACTTTCCTTAATATCTCGAAAACGGTTCAGAATCTTGGTAACGGAAGATTGCCATTAGAAAGCTTACTAAATGCTCTATAAAAAAGGTTGTGAGGAAATATTCAACGGGGTTTTCATATTTAGAGAAATAAGTGCTTAAAACTTAGTTAGTTAGTTTCGTTTATTTGAACAGACCTTTTTGTGTGTTTTTCACAGTTTTTTATCACTGCTCGTTATTTTTGTAAGTGCTAAGTAAGTATTAAAATGTATTTGTCAATAAAACAGGATACTTATAATTAGAAACAATATTTTTTTTCTTGGGATCTTGGGATTCAAAGATGCCGTATGAATATCTAGATTATTGTATTGGTGTTTTTCGTTCTTTTGAATTGTTTTTGGTATTCTCTATTTACACCAATTTTTAATTGGTTATTTTTTTTTTTTTTTTTTTTAAATTCGTTGAACAGTAAAATGAAGTTGAAGGTGATGATCAAGGAGGCTTAGGGTTTGGGGGCATTTTCCCTGTCCAGGTAGCGTCGACTGTACCCTCGTCATCTACAAGTCCTCTTCTCGAGTCATAAAGATAAGCATCTAAACAACCTTAGGAATGTAGGATTTCTAATTTTTGCCAGTATCAGAACAGCCGCTCTTTACATACCAGAGTGGTCTATACTAGTTGCACTCCGCATAAGTATCTAAGTGTATGTCACAGCGGACCGCTCATTTTAATTTCATTTTAAACGTATAAAATACATAAAAAACTTAATTTGTGTATAAATGTTACGTTATTGTATATTAACGTATATTATGCAGATAAAAAAAGGTTGGCTTATATCAAGAGTCATACATTTATGCTGACACGATACGTGTTAAGGGTTTACATCTCTGGCTCTGATGAACCGACAAAAAATGCTTTAGAAACAATACTTTTTTATAGCGCGGTTCCTTCCTCCCTCCATAGAGAGGAATCCCGCTAATCAGGCTGACCTCATGACGCAATCAGGAGGTGCCGACTGGAAACATTCATATTTCAGAACTTATACATCACGTAAATAACCGTAGTTCAAATATATAGCTAGTGTAAAAACTATTGGAACACCCATGAATATTTTACTTTTTCAACATTTGCGACTAAAATAATGGTGCTTTAAGTAAATAGAAGGCATCAATAACATGGTGATAAGCTATATTTTAAATATTCCCTAAAAATCAACATCAAACAATGGTATTTGTGTTATATTTAACATTTTAACAATAAAATGTAATATTCTATGTGTAAAAAGCATTGGAACACCCATGAATATTTTACTTTTTCAACATTTGCGACTAAAATAATGGTGCTTTAAGTAAATAGAAGGCATCAATAACATGGTGATAAGCTATATTTTAAATATTCCCTAAAAATCAACATCAAACAATGGTATTTGTGTTATTTAACATTTTAACAATAAAATGTAATATTCTATGCGTAAAAAGTATTGGAACACCCATGAATATTTTACTTTTTCAACATTTGCGACTAAAATAATGGTGCTTTAAGTAAATAGAAGGTATCAATAACATGGTGATAAGCTATATTTGAAATATTCCCTAAAAATCAACATCAAACAATGGTATTTGTGTTATTAATTAACATTTTAACAATAAAATGTAATATTCTATGCGTAAAACGTATTGGAACACCTGATTTCTTTACTATTGCAGCTGGACTGTGGACGGGATTAATTCCATATTATCGGTGAACTTTGCCTGGCAGGATGGTCCGGTGTCTTATGTGTTTGAATCAGATGGTTATAGTTTAATTTTTATTTTTTTTTTTTTTTTTTTTTTTTTTTTTTTTTTTTTTTTTTTTTTTTTTTTTTACACTGGCCAGAGAGGAAAATAAATCTCTGTAAATAAATGCAAAAACTTATTATTACGATTCATAATGATCGCAAACATTTGCGAGAAATTGGAACATTTTAAAACCTTAGCTACGTCTTCTTATCAAATATTTAAAATCGGTGTAGTACAACCAACTCTTAGGCAGCAAAACATCATAACTGGAGACCGAAGAGTCTCAATGTATGTATGTAATGAAGGATCAATTTTAAGAAAAGCACAGGCAAAACCACGACTGATTGCGCCAAAACTTGTGACTAAAATCTCGAGGATCATCTGATGGGCCATAAGTAGCAGTACAGTAAGAAATGATCTCAGGAAAAATGGATTACGCGGTCGAACATCCCCAAACCCTTACTCATATTTGACTGTAGACAACAAGCCCCAAAATTTGAGCTCTTAATTCACTCTCCTTCACACATTTTGTCAACTTCTTTGGCTAAAAAGTTCTATTTTGTACTCAAGAACACTTTCAATCCACTGCCAGTATTCAGCAGGATGGTTAACACTTTATTTTGCATATCAAAGTATTTTCTATTTGTTAACATTACTTAAACAAAAGTTCTTCGGTACTGTTCGACCGCGTAATTAATTTTTCCTGAGATCATTTCTTACTGCACTGCTACTTATCTTATCTATTGGTCCTGTAAGATGATTTTCCTGATTTCAGTTACAAGTTTTGGAGCAAACAGCCGAGCTTGTAGGTGCTTTTATTAAAATTGATCTTTCATCACATACATTGAGACTCTTCGGTCTCCTGTTGCGATGTTTTGCTCCCTAAGAGTTGGTTCTACCATACCGATTTAATATATTTGATAAGGAGACATGACTGAGGTTTACAATTTTTCAAATTCCTCGCAAGCATTTGCGCTCATTATGAAGCGTAATTATAATGTTTTACATTCCACCAGAGATTTGTCTTCCTTTCAGGCCAACGTCTAAAAATTAAACTATAACCATCTGATTCAAACACATAAGACACCGGGCCATCCTGCCAGGCAAAGTTCACCGATAATATGGAATTAATCCCGTCCACAGTCCAGCTGCAATAGTAAAGAAATCGGGTGTTCCAATACGTTTTACACATAGAATATTACATTTTATTGTTAAAATGTTAATAAATAACACAATATTGTTTGATGTCGATTTTCAGGGAATATTTAAAATATAGCTTATTACCATTTTACTGATGGCTTCTATTTACCTAAAGCACCATTATTTAAGTCGCAAATGTTAAAAAAGTAAAATATTTATGGGTGTTCCAATACTTTTTACACTAGCTGTATATATGTAAGGATTAGAATAAAATATTTTATTAACAGACATAAAAAGGTTTGGGATCTTAGTATATTTTGCTTAATATCTTCAAAACAGTTAAAAAATCTTGGTAAGTTCAAAGCATACTAAATTCGCTACAAAAAAGATTCTGACGCAAATTTCGATGGGGCGATGTCAGTCGGAGAAGTAAGTGCTTAAAACCACGAAAGTGTTAGTTTTGTTAATTTCAACGGGGTTTTGTCACTGTTTACCTCACTTTTGTTTTTAATTTTATTTAACGGTGGAATGAGTATTTTAGTAAAGCCAAGAAAATAAGAAAAATGTTGGCAATAGTGTATTCCTAGAGTGAGCGTCGAGATGGCGTAGAGGCACTTCCACTTAGGAAACTTTTTTTTTTTTATTTTCTTTATTGAATATTTACAATCTGTATACATATGTTTACATATAATACAATAAGTAAAAATATATATCTCATAAACTCGCACAAGGAAGAATAGAGGGGAGAAGGCAGCCATTGCTGACACTCCCTCTTAGGAAACTGCCAGATTCCATATGTGGCGCCTTAAGATTCCTTCTCTTTAAGATTTTATTTTATATTTTTAACGAAAGATCAAAACCTACCGATACCTGCTATATTCCTTTACTAATCGCACAAGGGATACGGTCGGAACCGCGCTAAGATGATGCAGTTTTATAGTAAGATGGAAGTAGATAAGCTAGTCAACGAACAGCGAAATATAAATATTCGTGGGTACGATATTTTATTGAGGCATTTCTTAGAGCCAGGAATAAGGATAGCTGTATCCAATGCTTTTCCTGAAATCTCAAATAAAACGATAGCAGTAGCTTTGAAGAAGCTAGGAATCGATATAGTTTCGCCCTTACAGTGTTTAAGGGTGGGTTTACACTTGCTAGTTATTGCAGGATATTTATATCAGAGAGAAATTGCTAACCATGTAAAATGTATGACTGCAATAAATTCTACATGTAGAATTTAGCAAGTGTAAACCCACCCTAAGGCCTTCATGATCCGAGATTAGCACATGTACTTAGTCATCGGAGGCAGCTGTTTATTAATCCTGAAGGCATTGGTAAGCTACCTTCTTCATTGGTTATAACAATTAATGAAAAACCGTGAAAATATTCCTTGAGTCACCTAAAATCAGCTGTTTTATATGTAAAGGACCTCATATAGCAGCTGCATGTCCCGAAGGACATAAAAGTGAAACGGATAATTCCCAAGACCATGCTAATACTTATAAACATGAAGCCTTCAACAAGGACAGTACTGATATAAACAAATTGAATCAAGAGACTGGATTTACACCTATTTCTTCCACTTCACTAAACGACGAAAAACTAATATTCCTAGAAAAACGACGCCATGAGTGTATTTCTGTGAAAGAAGTGCCAGCGGCGAAGGAATACACGGACAAAGGTGATATACAAAAGCAACAAGATTTGCGGGATTTATTGAAGTCCACAGAAAACGAGTATAAGAGGATGGCAAATCTCGAGAAGGCTTTGTTAGGGATTTCGGATTCACATATTGAGGGTGTGTTCTTGAAGAAAAATTCAAGAAAAAGTAAAAACGGTTTTCTTATAAATGATATCATTTTTTGCTTTGGTTTTTCTTGCTATGGTTTGGTATTTTACTATAGTAACAAGAGCGAAAATAACACAGCTGTTAATATCTGTTCTACTTACGTTAAATCTACTATATATTTGTCAAATACCACTCACTGACCGATCATCCCCCAGCCCAAACCGCTCGACAGAAAATTTTGAAATTTTGCATGGACACGCCCTATATAACGTAGGCACTCACTAAGAAAGGATTTTTTGATATTCGAATTTTTAAGTATTTTTAGAGGGCTGCAAGCCTAGGCAGCAAGCCTTGCTGCAAGCCTAGGCAGCAAGCGTTGCTAGGACGATAACACAACAGCTGTTCCCGTACATTATCTATTTCATAGTATTATTTTTAATTGAGGTTAATTTCCACTATGATGGCAGACCTTGAATTACTAGAAACAAACTGTCCCTCATAGAGTTTTAATTGCGTTTCTTTTCTGCCTGGCCCCGTCAGATAGGCTCGCCATATTTTTGGAGAGTTAAACCGAGACACATTAATGTGGGATGGGCATACCAGGGGGGGGGGGGAATAAAAACAGTACAAATTATAAGCAAAATGGCGAGTTTTAAGCCTAGCAAGTAACGGGAAGGGGGAATCCTGAACTGTTAGTCTACCCAAACCTTAAAAATAAGAACGGAACTTTTTTTGCTACTTGATTTCCTTAAAAAAATCTCTCAGCCAAATAGTAGTGTCTGGCAGCTGGCAGAGCTGTGCAGGTAGTTCCAGCGTTTTACAGTTAGATAGCTTCTCATATCTTTGACACTGTGAGCAGTAGTAAAAATGTTGATTGTAGAAAAGTAACCGATTTATAAAAGATTCTTAAAAACATGAATTCATTACTTTTTACATCTTACAGCCTTTTCCGGGACATTGATAAAACCGGGCGGGACACTGAAACAATTGCAAAATACCGCGACAATCCCGGTCAAACCGTGATGTATGGCAAGCCTATCCTTAAGAGTTTTCTAGGTGAGGTAATAATATCCGGAACCCTTGCACAGCCTCCTCGCCTATAACCTTGGTAATGCTCGCAAATATAATGGGTGTTTCCAAATAACGTTTTGGAAACATAAACTTTTAAATTTTAACGCCCATTGAATAACATATAGTATGACGGGAACCTTTCTATAATAAACTGCACAAAATTGAATAGTAACGTAATTTTAATGAAACATTATTTAACGCAATAAAATAACTACTTATCTGCCGTGACGAAGCACGGGTATTCAGCTAGTTCACTTTATATTATGTTCTTTCATACTTTTATATTTTACTATAATTTTAAGTAACTGTTAACTGCCAATATTTAAATTTATTATATATGATGCTTGTTTAAATTGAGCAAGTTGCCTTTGTTGCGGAGCTCAAGAAATAAATAAATAAATATTTATTTATTCTTTAGTTTATTTTTTTCATCAGCAATATTTCCGATGCAATTAATTATATCCACATTTCTCATTTAATGTGGCAAAGGTCACTCAAAAATTAGCTTTTCTTTTCACTTTTTTTGCACCAATTTATTTTATATATCACCCTACATTCGAATGGTCACCTTCCACTTACCACGATTTCCTAACCGTTAGTTAGATATTTACGAAAAATGTATGAAGATACGAAAACTTTTCATGTCTATTAATAAAATAATTTTTTTCGCTCACTTTCTTAACTCCAAATATAACCAAAACTTAAACATCTTAGTTGAGATTAATTTCCAAGATGTAGAAAATATTTAAATTGAATCCCGCGATTCTAAGTACCCACAAACAAATAATGACTTACAAAAATATCGATTCCACTTTTCTCAGAAACGGTTACAGATATCGCATTGAAAATGGTTTCATTCGTTTTCCTATGTTAAGAAACCTATAAAACAAGTACCTGCAAGCATATGAACTCACAAACGTAGGCGTTACGATTTTTTTTTGCGCGAATTTCGCCCCAAACACTATCTTCCAGTGGGCGGATTCTGCTGGTTAACGAACTTGACCTTTCAAATTAGACGACAGATTTTTGTACCAAATTTCATCAAAATTGGACCATTTTTGAGCTTGCTAGAGAGCGATCAGACAATGCATATATATAAATGTATATATATATATATAAATGTATATATATATATATATATATATATATGTATATATACAAATTTGAACCACCTAAATTTTCGTAATCTATGGGGTCTGAAACGAGAAAGTTTCTAGTCGGCACTTCCGGATTGCGTCATGAGGTAAACCTCATAAGCGGGTTCTCCCTATGGAGGTAGGGAGGAACCGCGCTAAAAAAGAGAACATAATTGATATTTTTTTAATAATCTATGCCGCATAAAAGGGAAAAAAACACCAAAAATAACTTTTTTTTTTTGTAAATCATACAAGCATAATTTTTTTTTTTTTTTTTTTTTTTTTACGGCGCATCAACAAGTCGTGGCCATTAGCGCCGTACAAGCATAATTAACTTTAAATTAATGAAAAAACGATTTGTTAGGCATACTCTTTGAATAAGTATCCATTGTGTGTACTTCAACCTCTCGAGTTAAAAAAAATATATTTTATCCTTACTACAAAGTCTTTTTTCAGCTTTTCCCATGAATTTGGCAAAACGCATGTCTTAAAAAATATTTTAATAAGATTGGCACGCCCCTAATTTTAGGAGTGAGACTTTCTTCAACGAAAATGCATCAGCTTTTTAATTCAGCGTTCTGTTCTATACGTTTCACTTCTCCTTCTTTCTTAACGATCTTATCTTCCTTGAATAGCATTTTTGCTACACTGAAAACGAAAAAAAAAAAAACATATTATTAATACTATATAAAGGAAATTTGGAACACCAGGTGAAACTGAATCATCTTAAAGAATTTTTTTTTTATCTAAAACAGTTCCTTTTTCCCAAATCTTGTCTGACATCATGGGCGTATATAAGGGGGGCTGCAGCCCCCCCCCCCCCGAAAGGGTAAAAATGTGCCATAAAAACCTTAAAAATAAATTATATAAAATCTCTTAGTTCAGTAAAAATATTTTCCAAGTTCTAGATTGTTAGTATTCCATACCCCCTAAATGCTCTTAGCCCCCTCCCTTTGAAATTCTCCCAGCCCCCCTGAAATGATTTTCTATATAAGCCCATGGCTGACATCCTTAATTAATCAGAAAATAAATATAGAAAGTTATTTACCAAATATTAATGAAAGCAATCGTAATAAATGCTGCTGACACAAAATAATGGGAGCCTGGAAGAGTGTCAAGTGTTTTATTAAACACCACACCATAAATTGGCAGTGTGAGTGTAGGAACAAGAGCCTCTCCTATTGCCACAAAGCTCCAATAGGTTCCTGGAAATAAAATTAAAATGTCAACTCCGTATTATAAATTACTAGCTGTTACCCAGTGTGCCATGCTACACCTACGTTCCGCCTATGTCTCTCCCCGTATCAAGATCTACCTGTATACCCAGTTACTTCAAAATCGGTCAAACGGTGTCAATTATATCTGCCTACATATTCGGGAAACAGCCAACAGAGGCCAGCACCACAGCAATTCCTAAAACAGCCGACAGAGGCCAGCAACACAGCCTGCGTGTAGATAGCTCTTATCAAAGAAAGGCCAGCGCTCCTTAGTTAGACAGTGACTGTTGATATAAAATTGAAATGAACTGCATTACATGATTATATAATGATGTAAAATCATCAACGAGTTAGAGTTATTCTAATTATCAAGAACATCAACAAATAAATTTGAGACATTATTCAAAATGGCTGTCAATTCAAAAGGGCCCTCAGTATCTGAATGGTTCAGTGTAGCCAATATTTCTCGAACAAAACTTTTGACCAAATTTTGAAATTTGACTATTTTGACCTAGCCTAGGAGATTTCCCGTATCAAGACCTACCTGTGTGCCAAGTTTGGTAAAAATCGGTCAAACGGTGTAGATTTGTATAAGGAACAAACAGACATACGGACAAACAGTCAGGCACATGATTTATATACATTGTAATGATATTTTACATTCATGAAAACATTTTTGAATTCAAATAGCCATTGAGAGCTTGAAACGCCCTTGCACAATCCTAACTACAAATCCTAATATACTAATAACATCGCATTATATACAATCTAAATTTATAATATTTCTGGACAATGCTGATGTACAATAGATATAAATTAAGTGTACATTCAGACAATAATAGATTAATCATTTTAAATTACAAAATTATCATTTTTATCTAAATTATGAACCAACAAAATGCGGATCCTCAACATGAGAACTGACGGTGAAGGCGTTTCATGCTGAAGAAGCGATTCTCTGGGTACTTATTGAAGTGTATCATATTTGGAATTTTAGTTGAAAAATTTTTGTTCAAAGGTAAAAATTATAATTTGTAATTATATTGAATTTTCTTTTTATTGTTTGATAGTGCATTGGTATTGGTGTTTGTATTTCAGTATTGTTTAGAAATAAATATTTGTTTAATATTCATTCACTCGGAACTTTTTCTCCCTGAGATTAATTTCACATTATAATAAATTATATTCTAATAATTAAATCCCTATTTTAAAAATTTTTTATCTTAACAATATATATATATATATATATATATATATATATATATATATATATATATATATATATATATATATATATATAGATTTACCAATTACAAAAATCAATACAATAATAAATTGCCGGCATTAATAGCCTAATTGTTGATACTCCATTAAACTCACACAAAAAAAATAATAATATTAAATTGCTGTGACGCACCTAGAACTTCATCTGGCAAACATTTGGTAATAACAGACTTTTGAACAGTCAGAACCGTCCAACGCATAATGTCCAAAGCTGCAACTAAAAATAAGTAATTCAAGATAAGATGGCGCCGATTTTTTTAACAAGAAATATATAAAATATCTTGTTCGACTTACATGCGTATAGAAGGGGGACGGATCTTGTGATTGCTATTCCTATCACTGCTATTATCGTGCAGATATTTCCTACGATCCCAATTGTAAAATCAGACCATTTTAATACTTTAATCAAAAATGGCGATAGAACAACAGTACCTAGAAAATAAAATGAGAAGCAAATATTATCTAAATATTTTAATAAAGCTTTGTCAATGTAAATAAAGTGACCAATAATGAAAAATCGTCCATTAAGTTGGACTTAACTAACTCAAGGTTAATAATATATATATATATATATTTTTGGATGGAACGGCATTTTTCTCCAGCGGTGGTACTCCTCCTCACTTACACTCACCACCGCTGGAGAAAAATGCCGTTCCATCCAAAAATACTATCCCAGCGACAAAAAATAACATCAAACATATATATATATATATATATATATATATATATATATATATATATATATATATATATATACAAAGTATGCAAGTTTTGTACATTTATAAGAAGAAATAAAAATCAAAATCTAAACCGTCTTGTTTCAAGAATAACTTTTCTTGACTGATTAAGAAGAATATTTTTCATAGGAAACAGGGTTTACAAACTGAGAAGAGTAGAGTCGGATGCAATCACTTGACTATTACGGCCCAATATTATAATATGTATGAGGTCTAACTCTGCACCTCATACATTTTAAAATAATTACTTCTTCTTCTAGTGCCCTGAAGCAACAAATTTTAACATTCTTGGTGCACATGCCACTGTTATTCAGTGAGAAATACATGCAATCGAAATTGTAGTCCAGGAGAACCTTAAAAAAGGTTTGAAAGGGCAAATAATATACCATAAAATGGGGTCACACTAGTAGTGTGCTGAAATAACATACAAACATATACTGCTAGGATATAATGAGATGCATACAGTTAGCCGTTGGGGCGATACAAAGTCAAGGGAACAGAAAAACATTTTTGTAGAGAAAAATAAAAACATGCAGACAATGTTTACAGAAATAATTGTTCTCCACCCACATTTATTCCAGTAGAATATTGTTGGAAGTAATCCTTCATAGCTTTTAAAAAAACTAATAATTATTCTGAAATATTCAATAACTATTTGTTAATACTGACTTATGAAGTTCATTGTTGTAAGATATGCAAGGAAAAAGCCTGCGTCAGTTATTGTAAATCCAAATGATTTCTCAAGAAAATACAGTATTATAATTAATTCACCTGAAAGGAAACAAAAATGGCATATTAGTGTCTTATTCGTGTTAAAATATTTGTTTTACAGTTTATATTCATAGAATAAAAAGCTGATATAAAGAAGTTGCTTAAAAAAAAAAGAAAAAAAAAAGAGTAAAATCTAACATCCTGTAAAATATACAATATTATGAACATAATTTTTTCAATGAATTTAGATTGGCAGAAGCAAGCTACAATAATTAATTAGGGTCTTGTACAATAATTCGCAAGCCTTTAGGCTCTTCCGTAAGCTTACCCAAGACACACACACCCATATATATGTATATATATATATATATATATAAGTATATATATAAGTATATATATATATACATATATACAAGTACAGTGGAGTCTCAGTTATATGAATGTCAGGGGGAATGGAAAATGTTTCTTATAAGTGAATACTTTGTATTACTGAATAGAACTAGGTTTCGTGGCTATTTTAAAATAATAAACACTCTTCATAAAAAAGTCACTATTTTATTGTTTGTATATATTTTGTTGTTAGATAACGTTCTACATTATTACATTTTCAAGTTTCATATCACAAAACTCTCCTCGATTTCTTTCCTTTTACCGAGTATAGTCTGAAGGATTGACAAAGGTAATTTCGACCGTTTAGCTATGCCTATTTTTGTTTTGTTGGGGTTGTCATAAACTTCTTTCAGGATTTTTCACACAAGAAGAACTCGACTGGATTACTAGAATGGCAAGGAAGAACTGAGATGAGTGAGAGAGAGTGGTGGGGTTAAGTCACTGGTAAGTCTGTAAACATTTTGTGAAAGCGTTGTTGTCTCTTCATATAACTGAATAGTTTTTCTCCAGGGGAACATATTAGCTTTCGTATAACTGAATATCGCAAAAGTGAATAATTCATTACACACGATTAAATAGAGTTTTGCCGGGAATGAAAAATTCTTCGTATAACTGAATGTTTTGTATAAGTGAGACTCCACTGTATATCTCAGGGCCTCTTCTCTGCTTGAGCCCTAAGAATGTTGTTCAAAATTACCCATGTCTGCCAATAGTATATTAGCTCACACCCAATAGGTATTGATAACTAAATGCTACATTAATAAATTATGTGAACCAATTACCACACTGTGTTGTGTATATCAGCCAGCTGTTAACAATCATCAGCCAGATAACAGCTCTATTTGGTTTCGGCTTAAAAACCACCAAAAGCTTAGAAACATTCAGCCACTTTGCTCCTTTTTTCAATGTGCTCGGCTCTTCTTTAATAAATATATAAGCTAAGAGTACCGCAAACAATTGCAAGGTCATGAGTATAGCAAAGAAGTACGTATATCCAACACTCATTAAGATGTATCCAGAAGATGCAGTAGCCATGCACAAACCAGCAGTCGTTGCGACAATGAAGCATGTCAACCTGGAAGCAGGTAATGTTTCATTATAAAAATATATTCAAATCAATTATTTATTTCAAACATTCATTTATTAATAATAATGGGGGTCCCCCGTGGTCTAGTGGCTAGCGCCTTGGATTGTAAGCGGGAGATGGTGGGTTCGATTCCCACCTCTGGTAGGAATTTTCTCATCTCAGGGCTCGCTTCCTCGCTGCACCCAGGATGTCAGTGCTAATGACCTACATGTAGATGCGCTGTAAAAAAAAAAAAAAAAAAAAAAAAAAAAAAAAAAAAAAAAAAAAAAAAATTAATAATAATGAGTTTTCGATCAGGTTATCTACAGGTAATCACACGTTTTTAGGCAGCATAGTAGTGATACCTTTCCTTTTTCCAAAAGAAAAGCCAGCTCCCCTAGTGGGAATCGAACCCACAACCCTAGACATGGAACAGAGTTGGGCATTATTCAAAAATCATTCATATAAATGTTATGTAGAAGAATCTATTCATCCACTAATTTATTTTTTTATTCTATAAATAACAGGGTTAGCTCATTTATTCAATAAAGTTTTATTGAATACAAATTTATTTATTTATTCAGTTGTTCATTGACTTTTTTTATTTAATGAATAATTAATTATATTTCATTCTTCATACATTATTTTTATGCATTTAAAATAATGTCGTTCATGGAACAACAAACTCAGATTCTTTAATTTCAGTAAAAAATACCAATTAAATAAATAATTTTCATTCAAAATAAAAAAAAGTTTAAGGAACTAAGTCATTTTTATTAGAAACGATTGTTAAAATAAATAAATTGTAGGATTTTCCCACTTGTATTAAATACTTTTATATAAATGAAGACTTTTCCAATAAATAGTTCATTAAACTAGGAATTGTTTCAGGTAATAAAAAATAGAAATGAAAAATTATAACTTACACCACTTTGTCTTAAATGCACATATTCCATGATAATCATTATTTCTCTCAAAATATAATGATATTCCACTTAAAATAGCTCAATTGGGCTAACAAAAATCAGTAAGGTTTTTGAATATTTTATAAGAAACTTAACTTATTTTATATTAGGCTTAAAACCTGCAGTTAACAGATCGGGTGGTGTTTTCTGAAAAATGGAGACAGTATAAACAAGGCCTTTTGTCCTATAACAATGCTTTATTTTGAGTACTTTCATTGCATACACACTGTCTTTAGTGCTCTAGAAATGGCTAATATGTTCTCGCAATGTTGCAAGAATTATTCTCATTGATTCTAGCTCAACAGAAGTGAAGATGAAGCTTATGGTTTGAATATGGCCTGTGCTCGGATTAAACCTTAGGTTTGAAATAAAATACTGTATTTATACTTTTCCTTATAATGGGTTAAGTTACATTATTTAACAGTAGTTGTACGCAGAGTGCTTTGCAGCCAGAGCTGTATTACATTAATTGGGTCTTTTTGCGAAGGATAACAAACAAGTTATTTGTGAGCATACATATTTTAATTGTTCTCTCTCTCTTTTTTGGATATTTTACATTTATTAGGTATTACATGCTATGCGTTTTCGTTCGCTCAAGAAGATATCAAAACCCTAGTCAATCCAACTCGCAATTAATAGAATTACATTAATTTTAGCAACTCTAGTCTATCCAACTCGATAAAATTATTAGAATTCCATTAATTTTTCCGAGTAAGAAACCAATCCCTTTTCCTTTGTCAGGAACATCACGAACTAATTGTAAAAGACTCATTTTTTTCTAAAGTAACTGAATGTGGTCTTTGCAAAAAGACCCCATTAATTACTGTCAGAACTCCATAAAATTTACCTGAAAGTCCTATCTTGCAAGGAGGTTCTGTTGCTAATGTAACAAATAGCTGCAAGGTTGATCATCTGCTTTCCTCCACTCAGCCCACCGAGTGTTGACTCGACCGCACCTAAGAGCCATGGTGATACAGACCAGAAAACCGAGCCTAAAAGGAAGACACTGATGACTACGAACTGGGAACCCGCTGTGAAGACTATCAGAGGACGGCAGAGTCCTGATTCATCCCTCCATGCCCCGGCAATGAACACAATTATACCGGGTATTGATTCACCAAGGATGTTCCTCAAGGTGTTGATTTCTGAAATATATATCGAACATTATATTTTATATGTTTTTTCCTCCTAAAATCTATTTGTCATTACTTATGCAATTCCTCTTCACCAGTAAATTCTCCTTAATTTATGATAAGTATGGATTTTTTTTACAACAATGTAGCCTTGGGGTCTCCCGTTGTCTAGTGGCTAGCGCCTTGGATTCATAAGCAGGAGATCGTGGGTTCGATCCCCAGCGGCAGGACTTTTCTCCTCGGCTCTCTCTCTATTTCCTCCCTATAGTAACCCTATAGAGAGGGAGTTTATTCTGCATGTCCCATGCTTTGCTTTCTCCTCGGCTCGTTGGGAAAACTCCTCCGAAGCGCCTTATATATATTTATTAAAAAAAAAACACATACATTCTCGGCAGCTACCGCGTGCTGCGTAGACATCGGACTCTATAGTGCCATAGTGCTCTTGTCCGGTGAAATAGCCACACAAACACACATACGGCTGAAAATTCTGGTTAGTGGTATTTAATATATAAGTTTTACTTATATAAAGATACTTTTATCTCTTGATCTCAAATTCCTTAAGTCCAATTCACACGAAATCGCTCCTAGGCTATATCCTAAATGTCGCAATTTCGAGGGCCATGGGGGTGAATATGAAGGTCATTCACCCAACTGGGACATGACTTTCTAACGAGGCATGATACAATGACGATGCTATATATGTTCTTTGTTAATAATCGTGGGTTCGATTCCCACTAGGGGTGGTGGCTTTTCTTTAGAAAAAAGAAAAGGCATCAGCCCTATCCTGGCTAGAAAAGGGTGGTAACCTATAGATAACCCGTCCTAAAATTCCTAGTTAATAATAAATGGACTTTAAAATTTAAATAATAATTACTTATTGATATACACACTACTATACCAAAGTAACTTAATCTACTAGCCTAGGCATGCTGAAATTATAAGCTACAATAACATGGCTAGGTACGCACTCCTGTATGCATATATACAATGCTAACAAACCAGTGCTCTGTTAGATAATTATCGCAGAAAATAGAACACTGAACTTGTTGTCGGGGGTGTAGCCTCACATTACACTACTAAAGTAGATAGTATTTTTTTTTTTAACGGCGCATCTACATCTTGGTCATTAGCGCCGGGCTATCTACAGGTTGCCACCCTTTTCTAATGCCAACAGAACGTGGTCGGTCACCCATTCAGGTACTGACCACGCCCGACGTTGCTTAACTTCGGTAATCTATGGGATCCGGTGCATTCAACATGGCTTTGGCCGTTGGCTAAAGTAGTTAGTGTAGCCACTGCTGCACTAGTTAGGGCATCATATGATATATAATGCGGTTGAGCTCGGTTTCTAGTTCCACCAGGACTACCTAGATCCCAAAACCGACTAGATCCGCCATATGAGGGAAGCCTTCGTAATATCTCTCACCAAGGGGGCTGGAAAGGAGAGAGAGGCAGGTGACAACTACGTTATGTATACGTTTGACGGCCCCGATTTAGAAATAATATCTCGATTCAGATTGTGTCACACCTTTCCGACACCTCGGAAGCGCTAGCCAACAATTAAGTCATGGCAGAGAGAACTTTGATATTCAATAAGGCGGCTGCCTTTTTCAATAAAATATAATTTCATTATTGCATTGAATCTAAAGCCCATTCAGTTAGATGGAATAGTTCAAATCCCGCATGCGCGAAATTCTGCGGGAATTTCTCCCAACGGGTCCGCCATTTGCATTATTATTACAATGAAGAGCACGCTATATGAAACTGAATAAAAACTGATTAAGTCTCGCTTAGGAGTAGGCTATGCGATTCAGGCAAGGAAGATACTGTTTAATAATTGTCAATACTTAGCCAAAGCTAAGGCTGAAAACAATTTAGACTCATGGGCGTATTTAAGGGGGGGGGGCTGAGGGGGCTAGAACTTGGACTATGGTGACTTAGCGAGTTTCAGTCCTTAAACCTAATAACTCATCCATCTATTCCTACTGATCCCTTAAATTATTTTACCTGCTGCCGTTCCTATTGCATTAGTATCATTGCACAGATCACTAATGCCAGGTTTGACGTCCGGACTGCAAGTCTTCTGGACGAGGAGCCGCTGTGCGCCGAGGACATAGATATTGAAAGCGAAGAAGAAAACGAAACAGGAAGCTTCTACAGTTATTCCTCTGAAGAAGGAGCCCACAATTCCAAGACCAGGCATTCCTTCGGGCTCTGAGAGGACTATCCGAAAAAATGAAAAATGTCCTTCTTTATCAGCCGAACCAAAAATTCTTTTAAAACCCTCTAAGATAATACATACTCTAAGATAATATATTCCTCCTTCGCAATGTGTACGACAATGAACGTAATCTTATAAGTATTACACCAGTTTGTAAACATTATCGCCACAAATAATCTTATCATCATAGATAATACAATCATTATCATCATATTCACTGTCGTGTGTGGGAATAGCAAATTCTTCAGAAAATCACTAGTCCAACCATATTTGTAAGAACAATTTCAATGTTCACTGATATGTTACAGATAGAGACATTTACAACATATTTTTTTCTTACGATATATCAAATTCCAGGTACTTACCTCTTAGCTTTCTACAATATACCACCCATGTATATTGCCAACGACAAGCGACTTTCCCTGAAGTTCACTCAAGTAAGTACCGTCATTTGGGGTGAGCTCGGACACATTTTCGAGGTCTTCTCGTAATTACAAAAGACAGAATTTTTGTAAAAATCTGGAAAAATTAATGTATGAACCCTTAACATTCCTCTATCGAATAGTGTATTTTGTTTTTTGAATATCTCCAAAATTTTCATTTTTTTTTATTGCTAAAATGTGTCCGAACTCACCCCTACGTGTGGGGTGAGTTCGGACAGGCTTTAATTTTTGTAAAAATTTAAACTTAAACTATAGTTGGAGTGAGCTCGGTCATAATTAACGATATTCTAAAGAGAAATATTTTCTATAATATTTTTTAGATTTACAAAATATTCTTTTACTTTCCCCTTATCAACTTCTGCTCTAAACCTTTTGATTTTTTGTGTAAGGCGTTCCATTAATGGCTGATTCCTTTACATAAAGCCGTCAAACCATTCCAGTCAGGCTTGCCTTAAAATCCTACGATTTTTTTCCTCACTATCCAAATATGTTTATACGATTTAGCGAATATCTTAATCGAGCTAATGGAAAGTCACATTCAGCTGCAGTTAAAATTCCCTTAGATTTTTTTTTTTTTTTTTTTTTTCTTGGCTCAATTTTGTTTGGCCACCACTTGTTTTGGTGTTCATTCCTCTAACTTTATCATTTATAGTCGATTTAGGTGTTTTGTTGTAGAACAAAATACCTAAATCGATCTACTGTCTCTCAGAGTCTTCTTCTTACTTTTGACATCGATAATCGCATTTTTCAAATCCTCTTTGGAATAAATACTGTTTTCCTTTAAGCCAAGAGGACGCGGGTATAATTGATGCATGTCCGAACTCACCCCACGGTATGCGAGTTTTTAACTTAAACGAGAAAAAAAAAGCTTTTGAACTAAGAAAATAAATATATTTTTTTTGTATCATTAGAAAACATATAAAACTACTATAAAATATGAAAAATTAGGATTTAATTACTTATATAGCCTCTACACAGATGTTTGTTTCTAGCATTTCGAAAATCATGGAAATTACAACTCACATTAAAATATTTGTTACTCACTTCAAAGTGTTCTCACGGCGATTTCGGCTTAACTGTACGGGAAAAATGTAATACCGATCGTATTTTCCAAGCCAATTATTACCCCAATGAAAAAGTTTGGTCAAGGTCACGTGATTTCCTGCGCCATGCACTATTGTCCGAACTCGTACTACCTGTCCGAACTCACCCCAAACGACGGTACCAAACACTTCCGAGGCTGCGCAATTGGGCGATCGAACGGGATTCAGAGTTGGATAACCTTTAGAAGTAGTATTTAATTAATTAATTTGTGTGCTTGTGGACCTTAGACCTTAGGAAAGTTTTGCAATATGAGATGTGGTATCTCTTGTGAAGAGGACGCTTTAATTAAACATAGACAAGTCCAAGCCAGAAAAGTTGCCTTCCGAATTATGAGTCCATTTCCTATTTGACTGCGCTAATGGAAGATATCTGTGGTGTTAACTTGATCTAATGTTGAATACAGAAAGATATTTTTGTTTTGATAGACGTTGTGCTTTGAGTTGTGAAATAAACACAACAGGTTCCAGTCGGCACACCGGAGAATGTTCCTCTAAAATGGTGCAATATCTCATGTAACGTCGCCCAACTTCCAGAATGAAGTAATGGTCAGGCGAAACGTTTCAAAGTTTCCATAAAATATTTAGCCTTTTCTCGAAAGCGGGTAAAAATATCATTTTGCCAAATTGAGCCAGTTGAGCGCGAGCGGGGATTTATAAATAAACATTTAAACGACCGCTTTTTTTCGTGCCCTATCTAGTATTAAACAACGACATTTCTTGTCTGCACTTCCGGATTCAGCGGGTTTCCCTCCCGATAGGGAGGGAGGTAATACGCCGAAAGGAGAACAAAAAATGTCTCGACAATTACAGAGGGATATCACCTATAAATAATATAAGGAAACTGATTTATATTTTATTAGCTCACAAAATCCTTGCATGGGCAGAATTAAAGAAGTTAATACCCAAAGAAAAAGTGAGATTTAGAGAGGTAAAAGGTTGCCTTGAGCCTTATCTTCTCTTAATTAGTAATAATCTTCAAAGTAAACACTTTTTGGACTCTGTATGCCACGTTTTAAAATTGGCATTAGAGGAAAAGTTGGTTAATAAAAACTTTATAAGATAGTGCTTCCATGCAAATTAAGATGACCATACTAAACTTTCCGTGCTTATAAATATCGGACCCTTACAAAATGTTAAGACCGGGACAGTAGCAGACATGTCTTAGCCTATAATTGCAGCTAATATTCTAAGCATAGAGCAGAAGAAAATAATATTCTGGAATATTACATGAATTTATCGAGTGAAAAATTCTTAAATTCCAACCTAAAATCAATAGAAAATAACTCCTTTTCAATAGACCTAAATTGTGCAATGAATTCCACATATAATCCTTTTTGTTGTTCTCTGGGTAACGAGAACAAAAAAAAAATGTTTTGTCAATAAGATAGTTGATGCAATTCTCATAATAATGTTACTAATAGTGAAATTGGCTAATAACAACCTACGTTGTCCCATGACAAAATAATACAAAAGATAAATAATCTTAATTTTTTCTTCATTATTTAGATAAACAGAAGGCTAAATGGTTTTTTGTAATGAAGATTACTCCAAAAGGAATTATTTGTTTAGAATAAACCATTAATAACATGATTTTGCCAGTTTTATTGTATTTGAATTTTGTCTTTATAAATATAATAAAATCGATGGCTGTTCCAAATCCAATTTTAGATTAGATTGCTAGATATTCAAACCTTATCTTCATGGGTGTCAAGTAACGTTTCGGAGGTTTAGGAATGTACTAAATTTATGCCTATAATTTAAATGAGTTAATTTGACAGCCTAAGAAATAAACAAAAGTTTTGTGATGGAAGAACAAAAGTTCTGACCGCTTTCGTTGTCTAGTAGGTAGGATCGATGAAGGTTTGAGGAAATTTGTCAAAACTTATTACATGTGTGCATCCATTTCTTTGCTAATTGTTTTTTTAAAAAAATAACCTCTTTGGAATAAGTAGCCTACTCTGATCTATGTATATTGAACTGTTTCATTCCTGAATAACCTCAAAACTTGCTTTAAAAAGCTTATATTGTTACATTGAAATTTAAAGTAAAAACTCATTCAAATTAATTTTTATTTTCTGAAAAGGATAACGAAGCATCTAAATGCAGGTATGAAGTAAACGCTATTTATTTAAATTTTAACGTGCATTCATACATCACAAATTTTCTGGACGGAATATCTGTAGGTTAGGTACTTACGTATTAGCGTCAAAGCAGGTTAAAGAGCCGGGTCTCAGAGAACTGGATTTACACCGTGTCAGAGATCAGGATCAAGGAGTCAAAACAGATTTCGCCAATATGGCGACGGGATTATCAACGATTTAGGTTAACTAGAGTTTTGATATATCCTTTAGCTAACGAAAACGCGTAGCACTTATATTAATAGCATAATTGCTATGCGTTTCCGCTCGCTCAAGATTATATCTAAACTCTAGTCAATCCAACTCGTTGATATTATAGATCAAGCATGGGGTAAAAATGCAGTTTCCAGCCCTCCAAACCGATTTCTTTCAAATTTTGCACTATAACGTATTTTGATGCACTAAACACAAATACGATAAAAACAAAACGTCGGATTTAACTAGGAAAGAAGTTATTAAGCACTTAAGTTCACTGTTATGCAGGTTATGAGAGCTATTAATTATAGCGAGTTGGATTGACTGGGGTTTTGTTATTTTCTTGAGCGAGCGTAGCGAGCGGAAACGCATAGCACGTATGCCCTTAAGCGACAGAGGACGATGCCCTTAAAATTGAAATATTTTCGAATAAATGGTTTCTGAACATTTCAAATGAGAGTTCTCTGTTTCCCAATGTTACATATCTGCGCATGCGCGTGGTTACAAATACGCTGATGACGCCTAGTTTTATAACCTTCCTAACTTTAGTGCTTAATATTATATTCTATTAATTTTAGCGAGTTGGATTGACTGGGGTTTTGTTATCTTCTTGAGCGAGCGTAGCGAGCGGAAACGCATAGCATGTATGCCTTAAAGTCGTCATTTACGCCTTAAAGTCGTCACAAATTTAGTTGTTTACATTAGCTCTCATAACCTGCATAACAGTGAACTTAAGTGCTTAATAACTTCTTTCCTAGTTAAATCCGACAATTTTTTTTATCGTATTCGTGTTTAGTGCATCAAAATACGTTATTGTGCAAAATTTGAAAGAAATCGGTTTGGAGGGCTGGAAACTGCATTTTTACCAAGCATGTTTTTTCGCTGGATAATGGACAGATAAACAATTTGGCATCGCTTCGAAAAATTAGCTTTCATCCTAGCTATTCTGATGTCGCTATCTCGCACAGAAACTGAAATCGCGTAACAAAAAAAAAACAACAACAATTGCGTGGGTAAATAAAGCACAAATGAATTGCGTTAAAAAGACAAAGACAACAAGATGGCTACTATAAACACGACAGATGATATCTCTGATAGTGATTGACCAATAGAAATGCGTTATCCATGATCCAGATCTCTGAACGAGACCCGCCTATTTAACCTGCTTTGACGCTAATACGTAAGTACCTAAATGCAGGTATGAAGTAAACGCTATTTATTTAAATTTTAACGTGCATTCATACATCACAAATTTGCTGGACGGAATATCTGTAGGTTATTATCCTTTTTTAGCCAGTATAAGGCTGCGCCTACATTGGACCGGCATTTCTCCCGATCCGATCCTATTTCGTTTGATCGACAGCTGCCGACGTGAGTGCCTACATTGGTCCCGACCCGATCCGATCCGAAGTCATCACCTGTCAACAGAAATATTAAGTCTAATTATAGTGACTATAGTCATCCCCCCCCCCGAAAAGACAGTAAATTCTCTTTTGAAGTTGGTCCGATATACATATCAAGAGTCCCTCGCTTGGTGTCGCTGGATCCGTTGTTGTGCGGAAGGTCTGCGCTGTTGGGATTCGGAAGCCGACCTAGAGGAAGTGGACGGCCTGGTCCAACCACATCCTCAGCCAGGCACGGCAGTCGAAGTTTAGATGTACCGTAAAGGTATAGATGGCAACTCTGGTCCCTGCAGTGCGGCTGGTGGTTCTAAGGCTGCACCTATATTGGACCCATATTTCCCCCGATCCGATCCGATCCGATTTCGTTTGATCGACAACGGCCAACAGCGGCCGACGTGAGTGCCTACATTGGTCTTGACCCGATCCGATTTAGTCACAGCTCGTCAGTAATGATCTCCTAGTGAAGTGAAAATGAGTGATTAAGTTAAGAAATACCACCTAATAAGCATAGAAACCTTCGATTAGGTTGAATGTTGGAGGAAAGAGAAGTATTGGTATTCATATTTTAAAATTATTTATAAGAAAGGTAACCTGCTAATGGCCCAGACAGTCGAAGCACACACACACAAAAAAAAAAGAAAAAAAAAAAAAAGAAAAAAAAAAAGAAAGGTACTAGAAGGTCATAAGCATTGGAAGGTTATAAATATTGGAAGGTTATAGACGTTGGATGGTTATAAACATCTTTCCACGCAATTTAATAAACAAGGGAAACAAAAAACAAAAATCTGAATTGGCAAAGTTGTTCTAAATGTTATTTCCTTTGATATAAAAAACAATGCCTAGAAATCGGTTAAGATCTAGTAGCTGTAGACCTTTTTGAAACATTAAATGTAAGTTGGCGCCATTTTGCTTTGTCAGTCGGTAATCGGTCTAGAAACAATCACGTTTGAATGGCCAAGAATCGGTGGCCGTTGGATTGGATCGGAGCGGGACCAATGTAGGAACCTCCATTGAGATGCATGTGTTTGTTTTTCTTCCGACAGTCGGTGGCTATTGGATCGGATCGGAACGGGTCCAGTGTAGGAGCAGCCTCAGGCGGGCTAGGGGCACCGCGTGGGGGCTCCCATCCATACCGTCTCAGTTTTTCCAAGGTACTAGTTATTCCAAATATTTGGTACATAGAATCGTAAGCGCTGATAATCTAGTCGTCGACCGCTTATTTGAAAAAGAAAATAAATATTTGTGTGCGTAAATATAAACGCACTTCTGTTATAAGGCGATCCAATTTCTTTTCCCAGTTCTAAACATTAATTAAATTATGTTATTAGTGCATTGCAGAAACAAAGCTACCAACATGTCAGCTGAGCAACCTGGAGAAGATTGCCCTGGAGTCTTCGGGTTACAAAGTCACTGGTATGATTAATGAGGGAAGCTTTGCTCTCGTTTATGGCGGAGAATTTTTCAACAAAGGGAAAGGAGGTCAGCCAGCACGCCCTCCCAAGGTGAAAACTTTTTTTCAGAAAGTAAAGTTTAATAAAGAGATGTAGAGTAAGCCGTTGATGTGAAAAGAAGTGGAAGAAGTCCAAGAAATGGATGGGATTCGCTAAGAAAACGTCAGATTTTCAGAAAATTTATATTTCGAACTTTTCTTCATGCGCTTTGGTGGCCTTCTTTTTCAGCAAATACCTAGGGGATGGATGAACAGGATAACTTTTAGTTGACCATAAATAAGTCTGGGTCCATCACACTTATCTATGGTCAACTAAACACTTATCTATGGTGACCTAAACACTTATCTATGGTGTCCTAAACACTTATCTATGGTGACCTAAACACTTATCTATGGTGACCTAAACACTTATCTATGGTGACCTAAACACTTATATATGGTGACCTAAACATTAATGTGTTCTTCCTCCCTCCTCTACTCGTTTGTTGCTGAAGAGCCGAATCCCAACCGTTCCTTGACTTCCTAAAGTTTTTTTTTAAAAACAACCAATTAATAAAAACATATTTTGAACGCTTGTTGGGCGTCTTTAATCCAGGGCCGCCACATCTCAGAGCCGGGCCCAGGACCAGATCACGGGCCCCCACTTTTCAGAGCCAGAATGAAAATTCTTGTACTTTGCTATAAGACTTTGGACATTTTAAAATTATTTTCATCTTGAGTTTTGAGCGAAATGAGAATAAAAGCCGACAATCGGTGCAGCAAAGGTCACTTTCGGTACTTGCAGTTTTATTACGACTCCTAATGAAATATACTATTCTGGGATATATATATATATATATATATGTTTATCAAATGAGAAAAAAAATAGAATAAAATAATTATAATAGAGAAAAATAGTTATCTACTTCTAGGTCATTAGCGCCGACATCCAGGGTACAGCGAGGAATTTTCCCAACTAGCCCTGAGATGAGAAAACTCCTGCCGGAGATGGGGATCGAACCCACCATCTCCCGCTTATGATTCCAAGGCGCTAACCATTAGACCACGGGAGACCCCGAGAAAAATAGTTATACAAATTAAGAGGACAGTTTGAAACCTTATCTTTATTTTATTACCTTCTTCCCTGTAGTGGGTGAAACAGAAGGTATTGAGAGGTTGTATAATGTTATTATTGTATTAAAAGACTGTTACTGGGCATAGGACACTTATGCTTAAAAAAAAAATTGCTTCTTCAGTCAAATAATACAAATAAGAATGTGTAACAAGATGTGAAATTAAGTATTTGAAATTAAAAAAAAAAAAAAAAAAACTTTGTTTTACGGTATTCTAGATAGATCGATCCTTTTAAAGATTGGCCTTGGAGTTGGATTAAAAAATCGATATATCTTTTAAAAGATCGATTCAAATCGCCCATCTCTAATACGCACTAAAACAATTGAAACAAAAACCACTCCTACACCGCTTCCTCGAAAATAATATGTATTTATTTTTCTTTTATTAAGTTTAATAATTAATTTCAGGATATTCCTCTGAAAGTAGCTCTAAAAGTTATGGAGACTTGTGGAGCTCACTTGGACTTCATTGAGAAATTCCTTGTTCGAGAGATGACAATCCATAGCAGGATCAGCCATCCGCATATCATACACCTTCTTAGTATTGTACAGATTAATACAAAGGTTATTCTTGTCATGAGGTAAGCCTATTGTCATCTTATATTACATTCGTTGCAATGTAGCTGTGGGGTCCACATCCTCAACAGAGCAAATGTAGCTGTGGGGTCCACATCCTCAACAGAGCAAATGTAGCTGTGGGGTCCACATCCTCAACAGAGCAAATGTTGCCCTGGGGTCCACATCCTCAACAGAGCAAATGTAGCTGTGGGGTCCACATCCTCAACAGAGCAAATGTAGCTGTGGGGTCCACATCCTCAACAGAGCAAATGTAGCCGTGGGGTCCACATCCTCAACAGAGCAAATGTTGCCCTGGGGTCCACATCCTCAACAGAGCAAATGTAGCTGTGGGGTCCACATCCTCAACAGAGCAAATGTAGCCCTGGGGTCCACATCCTCAACAGAGCAAATGTAGCCCTGGGGTCCACATCCTCAACAGAGCAAATGTAGCCCTGGGGTCCACATCCTCAACAGAGCAAATGTAGCCCTGGGGTCCACATCCTCAACAGAGCAAATGTAGCCCTGGGGTCCACATCCTCATCAGAGCAAATGTAGCCCTGGGGTCCACATCCTCAACAGAGCAAATGTAGCCCTGGGGTCCACATCCTCAACAGAGCAAATGTAAACACTCAAAGTTCGACTGTTTTAGCACTTTTTCGCCTCAAAACTTGTTATATAACATTCCCTTATCAAATGATTGGACGAGTTCGTTAAACACCAAAATCGGTCGACTGGGAGGGGGATTTAATCCGGTCCCAAGGTACTAAAAGTCCGTCACGCAGGAGCTGCATAACTAAGCACTTTCCTCAGAATTTGGGTAGTGTAGACTGCTTTCCGGAACAATTTGCTTAAAATATCCTACATAAATAAAATAAAAACATGAATAGTTCTCTTTTAATTTTGTAATGAGTAACTGATCAATTATTAATTTTCTTCCAGAGTTATGTTTACACATGGTACCTACTACACTACGTAATAAATACAAAAAACCTCATATTATCGTATTTTGATCTAACGCAGGAACAGGATACAGTCACTCTAGTGGTAGAAAGAGCTCCTTGCGGCGGCTTTGTGAACCTACGTCTGGCGGGCTTTTCTATTGAAATATATTACAAATTAAACCCCCGCATTCTGATTGACCGATTCAGCTCATTTTTACAACACATCTTTCTCATGTGTTACCCACGACGTATACCGCGTTTCGTTACAATACAGCAGAAATTACGACCGGTATGAGTATATTAGGAATTTGGGTCCGGAGTAAACCCCCCCTTCTAATAAACCGATTTAGTTTATTTTCACAACACATATTTACCTGTAGATTACCACTACGAATACCGAGTTTCGTTGAAATATAACAAATATTACGGCTGACATAGTCAAATTAGTGTTTTCGGTCCGGGGTAAAGCCCCCCCCCTTCCGGTGGACCGATTTTGGTGGTTAACGAACTCGTTCAATCGTTTGCTAATTGAATGCTATATACCAAGTTTCGTGACGAAAAAACAAAAACTCTGGCCGCTATCGTGTTAACAGACACACATATATATATATATATATATATATATATATATATATATATATATATATATATATATATATATGGATATAGATATATATAAATTTTAACGGGGGTCATTTTCGCTGTCTACTAGGTAGGATCGATAAAGATTTGAAGAAATTTTTCAAAGATTCCGTCATGAGTCCAACCTCAATAGCTACTTTCCTTCGGAGGAAAGTGCTAAATAGACTAGATCGGTTAATTAGGAGGCGGGTTTACTTTGGACACCAATTACTAATTTTCTCTTGACGACCGTTCTTTTTCCTGTACTGTAACGAAATACGGTATACGTCCTGGGTATCTAAAGAGAAAGATGTGCTTAAAAAATAAACTAAATCGCTTAATTAGAAGTTTGGGTCTAATCAGAATTACGTTCGAATTGAATTAAGTGGCTCGGGCATGGTTTCTGCTGTACATTGAGTCACCTGTTCATTACAAATATAAAAGAGCAAACCAATTCATGTTTATATATACACATACTACATATATATATATATATATATATATATATATATATATATATATATATATATATATATACACACATACATATATAAAAAAAAAATCAGTCCCATAACAGGCCACGAGGGCCCTGAGGGGCAGATACTGTAGAGGTATCTGATTCATGACCGTACGGCCCGCTAGGGAGATAGTATGGTCAGTACTATGCTCCGGCCGCCTGATTTTCCCCTATGTGCTTCGACTGCTAGAGTCATTAGCACAAAGGTACCCATTATTAAATTAATTAAAGGCTGGGTTGGCCTAGGGACGGTCAGGGAGACCAAATTCAACTCTTGAGCGAAGACAATAGAAGAAAAAATCTTTAGTGCCTGCTCGGGATTTGAACTCAGGTCCTCCAGCATATTAGTCCAGTGCTCTACCACTGAGCTAACCTCGCCCCACGTACATATATATATAGTTACAGGTTATATTAAGCACATTATTCAGGAATGCATTGTACACGTTCTAAGGAATGTTATGCAGCTCCTGCTTGATGAATTTTTAAATAGGAAGAAAAGGTACCGCTCAGATAAATCTGTTTATTTTCTAATTCCTGGAGTCTTCTTTTGAATGTCCATAAACTAGACTTTGAATTACTCCGACACTGCATAATGGTTTACAATTAATTGAAGGAAGTAAAATATTTTCTCTCCAAGTCTTTATTATCCGTTAATTAAGTGTTTAGTGTATCCAAACTTTATTAAAATTCAATAATCTTCAGAGCTCAATCGGAAGAATAGACACAGATTTTCTTTCACTGTCAGGAAACATCTTTGTTTGTATCAGGCAACAACCTTAGGAAGTAAGATGTAAATAAACTAAAAATATCAGAGCAAGCATTCAATATTGGGGGGGCGGGTTAATGGCTAATTAGTCACTCAGCAATGAGAAAGTGTCCTGTTTTCATCGAATTATTTCATAATACTTCCTTTGTGTTTCTAGAGATTTAATATTTCTTTTTAATAGGCCCTTTTAATATTGTTTCAGTATTTACTTGTTCCCATTCAGAAATCAATGTGATCTATAATAAGTTGGCTGTCATGCTAGAAAACTTTGAAGCCAAAGATATTTCAGGACTGAGATAAAAACTCAAAATATTTGAATCTAATTGAAGGCAATGTTTGAGGTTTGCAGAGCGAGGTAACCTATTCGAACACCTGTTACGTTACGGTCCGACGACTGAGAAACAAGCACGTCTCTGGTTCAGGCAGATCGGAGTCGCCCTGTCCTATCTTCATTCGATGTACATCGCTCACAGGGACTTGAAGTGCGAGAATATACTCATCACTATCAACAACAACGTGAAGCTTTGTGACTTCGGCTTCTCCAGATGGTGCGTAGACTCCAGTAAGAAGCAGATCTACAGTCTAACGTTCTGCGGTTCCTTGGCCTATGCTGCGCCAGAACTTATCAAAGGAATTCCTTATGATCCAATGATTGCAGATGTATGGGCTTTAGGTATTATACTGATAATTTGACAATTTTTTTTTCTACGTTGCATTAATGGGTCTACGTGCTAACACCTTGGATTCTCATGCGGGAGATGGTGGGTTCGAGTCCAACCTAAGCACTCAAAGTATAATGTTTCTCGACATTGGGGCGCTCCGGACTAGTGTCAAGAAACAGATAGAGATAACCCGTTATAGGTTACCAGTAACAGGAGTTTAAGGGTTCAGGATATTATTACCTCGGACCTACAGGGTAGACTCCATGAGGGACAAAATCACAGTTTATTTCTAGTAATCCAAGGTCTGCCATCATGAAATGAAGCTCAAATATCAGTAATATTATGAAATAAATACAGTACGCTAACAGCTGATCTGTTGTCCTAGCAACGCTTGCTCCCTTGGCTTGCCTGCTCTCTAACCAAATAAAAATTCAAACCCCTCTAAAAATACTTAAAAATTCTAATATCAAAATATCCTTTCTTAGCGAGTGTTTACGTTCTAAAGGGAGTGTCGATGCAAAATTTCATTTTTTTCTGTCAAGTGGTTTGGGCTGGGCGATGATAGGTAAGTGAGTGAGTGGTATTTGACAAATATATAGTAGAAGATTACAATCGAAAATAATCACAGCAATAAGCAAAATTTTACATCATGACAATAGATTGTAAACAGTGTTTAAGTTGTTTGTTTGTTTGTGTTTAAGGGCAAAAAACTACAAGGTTGCTATTGCCTGCAGTGTTTAAGGGAACATGAGGTAAAGGGGTCTCCAGTGGTCTAGTGGCTAGCGCCTTGGATTCATAAGCGGGAGATGGTGGGTTCGATTCCCACCTCCGGCAGGAATTTTCTCATCTCACGGCTCATTGAGAAAATTTCCCACTGTACCATGGATGTCGGCGCTAATGGCCCAGACGTCGGTGCGCTCTAAACAAAACAAAAAATATATGTTGCACTAATAACAATAAATGCTTTCTGGCCGAACATTTTAGGAATTGCTTTCAATTCAGGAAATCCAAAAAAGGGGAAGCCAAATTTTTCTGCACTTCATGAGTGAAATAAAAAAAACTCAACTCACAGTATTTACAAAATAACAGTCTAAAGTATTTAAATTCCTGATTTAGAGAAAAGACAATCATTGGAATTTTGTACACAAATTCTTCACAAATCTTTCTAATTGTCAAACCTTACTGGCTAATAAACATTCCATTATAGAAGAAGTAAGAAATAATTTAAAATCCATAGATATCAAACGTGCACTTCATTCAAAATACAATCCCCAATATAGACTACCAGGTCATTCAAAAAGTCCTGTCGTTTTTTTGGGGGAAATTATAAATAAATAAATATTTTCAAATAATCACCTTTATTCATCAAAATATCCACCGTTACAGTCGGTAACCTTCTCCCAACGAGATGGTAAAGCCCAAATTCCTTCCTTAAAAAACTGTTGATTTTTACTGCAAAAATAAGTGGTCAGTTCGTGAATTAGGTTGTCACGGTCTTGAAAACATTTCTGTCTCAGATTGTTGTCGAGATCTCTGAATAGGTGATAATCAGTGGGTGACAGGTCAGGGGAATATGGTGGGTGAGGCAAAACTTCCCAGCCTATTTCTGTCAATTTTTGACAGAAATTTGAAAAATTGACAGAAATTTGAAAAATTGACAGAAATAGGCTGGGAAGTTTTGCCTCACCCACCATATTCCCCTGACCTGTCACCCACTGATTATCACCTATTCAGAGATCTCGACAACAATCTGAGACAGAAATGTTTTCAAGACCGTGACAACCTAATTCACGAACTGACCACTTATTTTTGCAGTAAAAATCAACAGTTTTTTAAGGAAGGAATTTGGGCTTTACCATCTCATTGGGAGAAGGTTACCGACTGTAACGGTGGATATTTTGATGAATAAAGGTGATTATTTGAAAATATTTATTTATTTATAATTTCCCCCAAAAAAACGACAGGACTTTTTGAATGACCTGGTATTTTGCTATTACTCACATCCTCAGCCTGAAAATGATCCAATGTTCAATATTAGTATACAATAATTGAGGACCGTAAGTCAACTGAGGGTCAATAGCAGCCATTACCTAAAAATATTCCACACAATTAAAACTCATATTTTAAAACCACATGAAACATATAAGTGGTGTGCAAATCACATTTATAAATCACTAGCTGAATACCCGTGCTTTGTCACGGCAGATAAGTAGTTATTTTATTGCGTTAAATAATGTATCGACAAAATTAACGCTAATATTTATTCTTGGGGTCTCCCGTGGTCTAGTGGCTAGCACCTTAGATTCATAAGCGGGAGATGGTGGGTTCGATCCCCACCGGTGGTAGGAATTTTCTCATCCGATGGCTTGTTGGGAAAATTCCTCGCTACACCCCGGATGTCGGCGCTAATGGCCTAGTTGTCGAAGCACCGTAAAAAAAACAAAAAAAAAAAAAAACGATTTATTCTTGTTAATTACTGATCTACTCATCATGGTATTATACAGTTATTTTTTATTTAAGGAGTTATTTAAATTGATTTGATACAAATTCTGAAACATTAGTTCTTATATTTTTTATTATTGGTGTCCCTAATATGTTAAATGAAAAGCTTATAATCAAAACATGTGATTCTTTTCAATGTTTAGACAAAACCTTTATTTTATTCCTAGAGATTTTAGCTATGATCTACTGAAAAATCCCAAAGCAGCTATATCACACTAATGTTTTACAATGATGTTTTTGACAAGTGATTGTTTGATGTTTTTTTAGACAATTAATTTAAATATCCCACATGTATAAGTATATTTTTGGGTAGTCCTAATGAAAGTAAAAATAAAAGAAATATATTAATGGAAGCATATTATTTAAGGCTAATTAGTGAAGGTTATTTTTTTATTAAAGAAAGAAATATTGTTTTAAACGGTGAATAAAATGAGGATTTTTTTCAGAGTTGATCATAGTTAAGATAAGATTAAAAGCTTGTGTTTAATAATTCTTCATCTTTTAATCTCATTTCTCGCTGATGAAATTATGATTTTTCCATAATTATATTTGTTGAATTTTTGCAGATTTGTAATTCTATGTTTATGGATTACAGATTATATGAATAAAATATCCTGGCTAGAAAAGGGTGGTAACCTATAGATAACCCGTCCTAAAATTCATTGTCAATAATAAATGGACGTTAAAACCTGCAGCTCTCCAGCCAACAAAATACTTGCAGAGAATTAATTAACATTTTCTAAAACCTTTTCATAAGTCAGACATTATAAAAAAATATTTCTTTTATCTTTAGGAATTGTTCTTTATGCTATGTTGAATGGCTCTTTGCCCTTCAAGACTTCGGAGTTCTCCCACCTGCTGAGTTTGCATCTTTACAAGGACTACAGATTCCGGACTGATGTTCTCATGAAGGTCTCTAAGGAAGTAGTTCTCCTCGTCGAAAGGATGCTTGAGCCCAATTGGCTCCGCAGAGCTACAGTAAAAGAAGTCCTCCAATCTCCGTGGATTGCTATGGTTCCGAAGTTACTCGAGTTGACTCCGATGGAAGAGGCTGCATTAGCACACATCAATAATTTTACTATGAAGAAAAAGATTAAGTTAAAAAAATCATAATAAATTATTCCACAATTACAAAAGTGTCCTGAATGTTCGATGTGCAGAGGTGGTTGGTAGTTATAGACATTTCCTAGCGCCCCATATGTTATTCAATCTGATCTAATTCTGAACAGCCTGGTTATGTTAGTTAATAAACAGGCTTTATGTAGACTATCTGTGTTTATTAATACATGGTAGTAGCAGCATAAGTGGCTCTAGACAAACATTTCTGGGGGGGGGGGCTAATTTGGTGTGGGCTTAGCGCCGTGCCTGGGGGTGTAGAATCAAATTTTTATAACCAGGCATCTGGAAATAATTAAGGAAGTATTTGATAAACTAAGAACATGCATTAATTAGAACTTTTTACTATTACTTTGCCTAAACAATTTCTTTTTCTAACCTATTTATTTATTTAAATTTTAACGTCCATTTATTATTAACAACGAATTTTAGGACAGGTTATCTACAGGTTACCACCCTTAGTTGGTTACATTTTAGGTTATATTTTTGTGGTTGTTTGATTTTTTTTTGATTTTTTGATAGTGCATTGATATTGGTGTTTGTAATTCAGTATTGTTTAGAAATAAGAATTTGTTTAATATTCATTCACTCGGAACTTTTTGTCCCTGAGGTTAATTTCTCATTATAATAAATTTTATTCAAATAATTAAATCTTTTTATATAAAAATAATCACAACATTAAATGGTTCTAAGCTAACCGAAAAAGATTGTGAGTTTTCATTCTGGGGGCTAAGCTAACTGCAATAAACGCTGAAGCTGAGAACCTTCAGCGTTCATTGCAAGAGCGGATTTAGCAAATGGAGAAACGGGTGGGAGCAGCCATCTCTTAGACGAGAGCAGTATTACTGCATATCATAGTTGAATATGGACTTAAAATGTGTAATTCTGGGAGGGGCTCGAGGACTGGCTGGTTCATGAAATTCATACATGACCTGTGAAATCCCTAATGAGTAATTTCAGGGATTGGTTGAAGGCGTATGACAAAGAGCTCTTGATAAGCTTTGACAATATCCTCATGAAGGCATTCCTCCCAATTGTAAAATGTGAGTTATGTTTCTTCAATGAATGAACTGAGAGGGCCGTTGTTCAATATACTTATATTTTTTTATACTGGAAGATGTTTTTTTTTAAAAATTGAAACACATTTTTGTGTAAGAGTATGTTAGTAGAACATGTACAAAAAAAAAAAAAAAATTATCAAATTTGTCGATTGGAATGGAATGGCCCACGTATATGCTTTTAATGGTCATTTTGACCATAAGGAGTCATTTCTGACCTATGGTGCCGTTGACTTATTTCTTCCTCATGACTCGTAATATACAATAAAAAAATTTGACCTTGAATAACATTTCAAGGTCAACTTTGCATGAGTTAATATGGGGGTCATTTTTTCCCATGTCGCATTGGCGAATCATCTGGCCTACTATCATCTGGAGTATTAGAGACTATGTGAAAAGGAAGAAAAATAGATCTATTTAGTTAGCTATGGTTCTGAAACCTGGACAATATCCAAAGCAGATGAATTCTATGCCCACCAAAGAAAAAGTGTACCCCCCAAACTTCTTTTTGAGCAAAATCTATGGTACCAAGCACAGAGGCTGACCAAAGTTACAACGGTAGGAGGATGTTGAACATTATGCCCGCACCCTACTAGGAGTTCGGAATTTCAAGGCAGCAGCACTGAATGGGTTCAATTGGCAAAGGCCACTGAAGAAGAAGAAAAAGACGGTGTCTTGGATGTAGGAGAAAGAAAGAATCCATGGAACTTGTCCGTTCAACTTAGGGTGCCTCAAAAAAGTAATTCTAATGAAAACTTGATTTCTTTTCCAGGTAATGATAACGTAACTCTTCACTATTTGAAGCAGTGCTTTCTTATGAGGAAGAGAATGTAAAAATTGGTTGTTAAATGAGAACAATTTTCTTGTTGTTTTTTTTTTTCTAAAAAAAATCTTTATTTTTTAAGTGTAAAAAAAGTACAGTCAATGATGAAGGACCGACATGGCCACAGATACAAAATTGTTTGCTTCAAATCTACACTAAGATTCAATCAGTCTTTCAGTGGTTCATGCTACAGTTCATGCAACTTGAGTAGTACTATTCAGCCGATGCCTTCTTCTCCTCTACTGGTCCATATTTAAATAGATACTTCGCCAAGCTGCAACAAAAATTAAAAGTTTTTCTAATCAATAGCTAAAAAAAAAAAAAAATAATAATAAAAAAATAAGGGAAATATCTAAATCCCAAAAGTATTATTTTAGTGAAAATAATTACATGTTTTGGCCTATTCCAGGCACCATAAATGAAATTTTGAGCAAGCATGTCATAAATAAAAATTAAAATTTACCAATTTTATACTTAGACTTTCAAGTAGGCAAAACATAAACAGGTTTTGTCTATGCTGATAGAAAAAGGTTCAATCGAGCGATTACAATTTATTTTATACTTTTAAACTTTATCTGCTTCTGAAAAATTATTTTATTTTGAGATCTCATATTGAAAGGTGTTATAGATAAGTGTTCACTTAGGCCTTTTCATATTAACATATCCAATCGTCTTAAAATATGAGGCTTCATATAAATTCCTTATAATGCCAACAATAAATTCTTAATAAAGAACAAACATAGTTACCACAGATTAACGAATGCTGTAAAAACAAAAGCTGCAGACGCTAGATAATGAGCTCCTGGAAGTATTAACAAAGCTTTCTTAAATATCATATCATAAATTGGAAGCGTCATCATTGGTAAAAACGCCTCGCCAATCGCAACAAAGCTCCAGTAAGTGCCTTTAACAAAAATGAATAAAATATTGAATTACGTGGTAGATAAAGCGATTCTAACGGCAACAAAATGTTGCCGACATCCATGGAGCAGGGGGAAATCTCAACGGGCCCTGAAATGAGAAAAATCCCTGTTGCAAGTGGAACTCAAACCCCCCATCTCCTGTATAAGAATCCAAGGTGTTAGCCACAACGTCTCAGGGAGGCCCTTATTTAACTTTTTTTTATGGCGCATCGACTTCTGGGCCATTAGCACCAACATCCAGGGTGCAGCGAGGAATTTTCTCAATGAGCCGTGGGATGAGAAAATTCCTGCCGCCGGTGGTAATCATACCCACCGCAATGAAAGAAGCCCCTATGATGTCTTGTGACGTAGAAATATCACATTCCTAGAGACAATAGGATTAATTTCACCGTCAAAAACCTGGGCATATGGTAGTTTACTGTAAGAAGAGGTAAAATCTATTTTATTGAGAGGAGATCGTTGACCGTAGATGATGCAAAGTAGGGATTGTCAGCAGTGACCGAACCCCGACAATCCCTACTTTAAAATCTATTTTAGTTTCATATTTTCCCCTTTAAATTTTTCCATGATATAATTTTTTTGGTTTTTAACATACAGGCAGTGAAATTCTTCCTGATATTCCTTAGAAGTTGGAACTCTTCAGCAGAGAAACTTAAAAAGTCCTTTACATATTTATTTTAATTGTTTTATTTTATGTTTTTATTTATTTATTTTTTGTTAATATATATTTTATAAAATAATTTAATTTATTTTAAACATTGCTTTATTTTTAAAATATATTTTTTTTATATACGTTTCATTCACTTTGTTTTTTAAATAAATATTTTCTTGAATATTTGGGCTACTTCTTCTTTTTTTAAAAAATAAGACATATTTCTGTTTTATTTTTATTTCCTCATCTACTTATCATATTTATTCCTTCCCAATATACTATTTCATAAAATAATTTTATTTGTTGTTTATTTTTATGTAACCATATACCTATATAAATATAAATTTATCAAAATTATAAATAATGATAAATTATAATAGGTTGAACCTATTTTTTGAATCTATTAAAACATTTTTATTGCCTAAAAAAAACTAAAATGGATTTTGAAATAAAAAACCTAAAAAACAAACAAACTACTTTTTGATCCTATTGAAACATATTTATCACCAAAAAGACCTAAAATGGAGTTTTTAAACAAAAATCTAAAAAGACCTATTATGCCTGTTGCAAAAACCTTATTTTTTTTTTATTATTTCTTATTTTATCCTAAAAATCCCGTCCCTACTCATAATGTAAAGTGTGTGTGTAACTTTCAGAAGAAAAATTATGAAAAATACCTAAAGTTTTTAAATTTTATAGGAATTTTGATATTTTTAAATATCATACCTAATTCATCGTCAGGAAGACATTTCGTTAAAATGGATCTCTGAACTGTTAGGACGGTGAAGCGCATGATGTCAACGGCCGCAACTGGAAACCATTTTCACACTTTGAGACTCAAATATAGATAATTCATATAGAAAAGAATTTGGACTTGTGACAGTAGGAATACTCACACACACAGAGGAAAGTGATATTCGTTGTGACAGCTATTCCTGTGACTGCAATAATAGTGAGAACACATCCAACCAAACCGATCGTGAAGTCGGACCATCCAAAAATCCTAATTAAAAGTGGAGTCACCAAAACTGTACCTAAAAAAAAAAAAATTATAATTTGTATTTTAGTACCTTTACGGAATGGTATGATAATGCTTATAAAGAAGAAAATCAGAGCAAACATTTATAAATAAGCTTATTTAAAATATTTATAAGAGATCTGTCAGAACGAAAAACACATTCATTCAACCAAAAAACGCTGTCAGTGGCTTAATTTTTCTCCAAAATTTCTTTTTGCAAAGATCTGACAGTGAAGTTATTTATTGGATTTTAAGAGCCCACGTTATGGGCAATTTGCTCTATTAAACCAGTTGGATATAAGCAAATTAGGAAAGTGAAGAACTTAAAATCTAAATGGGTAATTAAAACTTAAGTTATAAATCCATTCTTCGTCTACAATTTGACTCTCCATAATGACCTCCATATTCCATTTATCCAACCCTTGTCAAAAACTTCATTCAAAATTACACGGCCATCCTAGTTCTTTAATAAAATCCCTATCATCAGACCTAATCCCAAATAACCCCGTCCACCGACTGAAGTGTAACTCGCCTAGAGACCAGCTCCAGGTGTAGTTCATCCTGATTGTATTCATACTGTCTTGTGGGTACTGCAACAGTACAGCTTCCTTCTTCACGACCTTCAAGACACATTTACATTGTACATTTTACTACAAATGTATTTTTACATTGTTGAAAATTCTGAATGAAGATATGTATTTATACAAAAAAAAAAAAAAAAAAAAAAAAAAAAAAAAAAAAAATTAAATATACTCTATCAAATAGAAGAATTAGTATAAGATTCAGAATAAAAACATTATAAATGTAATAAAAAAGGAAAATTGTGGCTCTTTTTCGCATTTCTTTAAACACATAATATAAAAAAAAAAATACTATGTTGTGCTCTTTATATGTGTTTACGTTAGTGTGTATTGCATAGAAATTGTAAGATAGTGTCTACGTGTTGGCTGCCATCCATAAACAATTCGTACGTTCAAGTTTCCTCTTTTTCTCCAGGCCGTTAATAAGTGTTTTACAGATAACATCATATTGAATTGTGTACAATGTACAAATAAGAAAGTAAACTTAGAATCTGGGTTCAAATACAATCCTGGTGAGTTTTTTTTTCTAAAACTTGAAGATTTAAAAATTAAGTTACTGACTGTGTATACCATCCTACTTGTCATGGGTGTATATAGAAAATAATTTCGGAGGGGGCTGGGAAAATTTTGGGGGGGGGGGGGGGGGGGCTGAGACCATTTCCGGTGTATGGAATACTAACAATTTAGATCTTGGAAGAGTCTTAGCCAACTTAAACGCTATTACACCCAAAATAGAATATGTTTTATGAACTAAATGATCTTATTTAATTTATTTTTAAGGGTTTTATGAAATGTTTAATGATAAAATCAAAATTTGGGGGGGGGGGGGCTGCAGCCCCCCCTTATATAAGCCCATGCTACTTGTTATACAGTGGTTTAATAAATTTGTAATGTAATATTTAATAACAATTATTATATTGTTAAGTTTGTTTTTTTTTTTTCTTTTTTTTTGTTTAACTTGAAATAAATTTAACTGTTGAAGCTATCTTCAATTTAATTAAATGACATGTGCTTAAACTTACTTATCTACAAAACCTGCAGATTTAAACACTTTTAGCGTGTTTCCTCCCTCTCTCCATAGGGTGGAACCCGCCTAAGAGGTTCATCTCATGAAGGAATCTGAAAGTTCTGAATAGAAAATTTCACGTTTTAGAACCCATAGATCATGAAAATAACGCTTGTTCAAATTTTTTTATATATATCTTTTTAAAAGATTAAATATTTAAATAAATAGACTTTTAATAAATACTTTTATTATGTTTTGATTCCACAGCTAAATTTTATGACCTCCAGAATAAATATTTCTTAATAAATTAATATTCTTTTTAAGTATATTTTATCCTTTTTATCTTTATTTTATTCGCACTGCTCAAAGTAAATTGATACAAATATATTGGTTTGATCAAATATTTTGATTCAAATATTGCATTCTCTTCTTCACTTTCAGGCCAATGGATTTTTAATTGCAAATTTTAAATAGGCAACAATGACCCTAGTAGTTGAATTGTCTTTAAAAAAAATCTTATCTGTCGCTTTTTGTGGGTAATATTTATTGAATAAAAACATACTTATAAAGTTCATTGACATGATGTAAGAAAGGAAGAATCCTGACTGTTTTACTGTAAAGCCAAACGCCTCCTCCAGAAAATAAAGTATCACATTTGTTTCTCCTGAAAATTAAAAACAATTGTTAATAACATTGTAAAATTATCTCTTGGAAAAAGTTATATTTCGATAATATTCCTGTGACTGTAATTTTCGGCTTTATAGTCATGGCTATTTCAATGATATATGTAGCTTTTCAATTAGCAGGTGACAAATTTCTCATTTATTATTAACTAGCTGAGTACCCATGCTTCATCACGGGTGATAAGTAGTTATTTTATTGTGTTAAATAATGTATCATCAAAATTAACGCTACTACATAATATTGTGCAGTTTATTATAGCACGGTTCCCATGATACTATAAGTTATTCATCAATTGATAAGTAATCAAAGTATCATGTTTCTTGACACTGGGGACGTCCGGACCGGCGTCAAAAAACATTTAACATAGAGATAACCTGATAGGTTAGCAGTTTAACCAGTACAGGTTAAAATTTGTTGTCAGTAATAAATGGACGTTAACATTTAAAAAGTTATGGTTCCAAGATGTCATTTAGAAATACCTATTATATATATGCTAGCATTACCAAGAAGTGTTCTAACTGGAGATTTCGATGTGTGAGGAGGCTGTGCAAGGGTTTGGGATATTATTACGTATCTTAGACAATACGTAAATTTTCCTCTCTGTTCAAGTACAAATATATTTAATTCTGTTTTCAGAGGAATGTCAGTTTTAAATAGTTTTTAGTAATGTTAATGGAGGGGGGGGGGGGTTAAGGGGCCCATGTAGTTATTTGGATGGGGCCCTTCTCAAAGGCCCTGAAGAAATCTTTCATAAATTGTTTCATGAGTACATTGCTCTGCACTCTTTCAGAAAATGCTTAAAGGGATAGCTAAGGTAAGAAGTAGAATGCCTTTCTTAATAGAAGATAGGTTGAGTTATGTACATTTGCACAACATATAGGTTGTAAATCATAAGTACCTTTTTTAGGAAAATTTATCCTTCCAAAAATAATAATTGTTAAAAAAATTGAAATACTTTAAACATAAACATAGTGTACCCATGTGAATAAAATTGGATTTTTTAATAGACGACTTCATTTTGTTTTCTTTATTGTTAAATTTATAAAGACGTTAAGAATTCTTACCACACATCGTTGTATAAATAAGCCAACTGTTAACAATCATTAGCCAAATCACGGCTCTGTTCATCTTTGGCTTGAAGACGATCAATAATTTTGATAAATTCAGCCACTTTGCTCCTTTTGTCAATTTGCTAGGTTCCTCCCTGACAAATAGTAATGCTAGAGAAAACGCTAGGAAATAAAGAATCATAATCGCACCAAAGAAGTAGGTATAGCCAAGGGCCGAGAGAAGATATCCTGAGACTCCATTTGCTAGAGTTAAACCAGCAATAGTGGACAAAACGAAGAAAGTCAACCTGAGAACAAAATTTAAATGTTTTTATTAATAATTACACTGTTTAGAAAAATATTTTTTTAATTAAATTACCAAAATATAGTAACATTTACGCTCTTACTCTTGTGGTAAAAAAAAAAAATCAGTCCCCGTAACAGGCCGCAAGGGCCCTGAGGGGCAGATACTGTAGAGGTATCTGATTCATGACCATACTGCACACTAGGGAGATAGAGTGGTCAGTACTATGCTTCGGCCGCCTGATTTTCCTCTTGCTCCTTCAACTGCTAGAGTCATTAGCACCAATGTACCCATTAATAAATTAATTAAAGGCTTGGTTGGCCTGGGGATGGTCAGGCAGGCCGAATTCCACCCATGAACGAAGACTCTAGAAGAAAAAATCTTTAGTGCTTGCTCGGGATTTGAACTCAGGTCCTCCAGCTTGAGTCCAGTGCTCTAACACTGAGCTAACCTCGCCCCCTTACTCTTGTGGTAAAGACTGTTAAATGTAAGACTTGATTAAATGTAAATATAATTTTAAATCTTATACTGTGTTCACAAATAAAAACAAAACGACAAATCATTGGGTCAAAACCTTATGAAACCCCTTGCCTTGTCAGGACTGACACGGCATTCCTACAGAGATGTATGTCTTGTCAGAGAAGAGTCATATCGCACTAGTATTTCTAAAGTGACACAACTCAAAATAAAACACAACTGAAAATGTGTCACTCTTGCCTATGTAGGGGGCTTAGGATTAAGACTGGATGGATGACGCAAGTGCCCTCTGGTGTAAGCAAAGAGATTTTTTACTTGTGTCACTTTAGAAATACTAGTGCGATACATTATGCAACCATTTTGCAGACATCAATTTTTACAGAGGAAAAGTTGTCAAAGGATTGAACAGCTGTTTTTTTTCTATTATGTATTTGTTATCTTTCCGGTAACTCAGGGCGGACGAATCAAAGTAGGTACATTAGGTATTAATCAGTTTGTTTAAAAAGTATCAAAACAAATGAAAAATATAGAACAAAATGATAATATACAATAAAAATAAAATACTTTGCATCATAGAATACATATAATTTTATTTAATATGTCACTACAGTTCAAATATCTTCAAATGTTTTATAAGTAAAGTAATAAATCTCTGGTTCTATTTGAAATTTTTCAATGTCTGACATAGTGTAACATGTCAGGAAGATCATCTACACCTTGTTTTGAGGTTTGACTGAAAAGCCATTCTAGTTTTCACCTACTACAAAAGCTAATATGCTGAAATAATTGCCTGGTTAATTCATGTTACTTGCCAGTTTAACTTAGGGTGCCTCAAAACATCCAGTTCTGATGGTCACTCAATTTCTTTTCCATCTGGAAGTACCATAATGTTCAAAACCTCTTGTCTCTTTTAAGATTTGAGTGTAGTTCATTTTACAATTTTTACAGAGAATGAGAATTGTATAATTATTATTAATTATAGAACACTTATAATTATATTTTTTTATAAGTGTGTGTGTTGATTAGAAAAGTGTAAAGCCCAAACATGGCCCCTGCCTGTGGAAGGTTCCTGAAACTGAAGGCAGTAATGTTTTATTATTTTCAGTGCTCCTCTACTAAAACTGACAATCAGTGCAAATTTAAAAACTGACTGACGTAAAAAAATAAGTAAAAAATCTGTCCTGTAATAGGCCACAAGGGCCCAGAGGGGCAGATACTGTAGAGGTATCTGATTCTCCGGCCACCAGATTTACCCTTTCGCATGTATCCATTTAATTAATTAAAAGCTGTGTGGGCCTTAGAACCCTGAGTCCAACCCTTGAAAAACGATACTAGAAGATATCATCGATCAGCCCGAATTTCGAACTCAGGTCCTCCAAAATATGAGTCGAGTGCTCTTTTACTGAGCCAATATTGCCCCACATGAGTAAGGGGAGAAATGTTTATTGGAAATTAGAGATTACACACGTTTAGTGTGTCTATCCGATCCTAAAGCATGTCTGTATTAATTCTTCTCTTTTATTGCTTATGTTCGAGGGCCAGTTAGCGACTGTGGTCACCATTCTTCCTTCCTTATATATGAGTGCCTGTATTTCAGTGGGCGTATCTTTGCATGATGTGTCTAAAATCTCGTATTGATTTTGTGCTGCTTGTCTGTATATGTTAGTACTTTGTGGCATATCTTCATGATCGGAAGAGCCAATAAATAGTTAGGTTGAGAGTTTTTGCTACCATACCTGCAAGTGCGATCTTCCGCAGATGATTTATTGCTTATGACGCAGACAGCTGCTAGATTGAGTAGCTGCTTTCCGCCTCCCATTCCTCCAAGTGCTGACTCTACGATGCTGACTGGCCAAGGGGGGATCCACCAGAAATTGACAGCTAGGAGGAAGATCCCGACACTGAGAAACTCCGCTAGGAGGGTGAAGAGTATCAGCGGACGAGAACATCCTGATGCGTCCCTCCATGAGCCAGCAATAAACACTACAAGCCCGGGTAGGGCTTCTCCGAGGATATTACGGGCAGTATTAATGTCTACAATAAATTCACTTGTGTGAGAAATTTATTTAACGCAAGCCACAATGGTAAACATTTTTAAACAGTACAGTATAACACAAAGGCAATAGTTGGTAGGAAAGGAATTGGTATATGAGGAAATTAGGAATCATTTCTGAACAAATCACTAACTTAAGGATAAACTAGGATCCAGATAGAACTAAATAAAAACATTACATCACCCTAGTTAAATAAGAGCAACTGGGGGCAAATCACTAACTTAAGGATAAACTAGGATCCAGATAGAACTAAATAAAAACATTACATCACCCTAGTTAAATAAGAGCAACTGGGGGCAAATCACTAACTTAAGGATAAACTAGGATCCAGATAGAACTAAATAAAAACATTACATCACCCTAGTTAAATAAGAGCAACTGGGGGCAAAAGGAACACAAACAATACATGATCTTTTAAGTCCAGATTGAGTCGCTGGGAGCTCTCAGGTAAAAATATACCTAAGAAAAAAATGATAAAGTCTAGGTTCAGAGGCAGCTATTAAGAGAGAGAAACTTTCTGGGCAACAAACAGCAAAATCAGATCAATGGAAGTAGGTACTTACAGGAAAGATTTTTCTTTAAATTTGATTCAGCTAGTTATAACAAATGAAAAAGAGCAAAACTTTTTATTTTCATTGCAGTGGTCATCTTTTTGAAGAATTTGTGGAGTAGATGCCTCTTATAACTAGCGCAATTTGTAATGAGACATTGACAATTATACCACTACTACAGACAAAAGAACCGGATAGTGCTGATGGTGTGCTGCATCCAGCCCATGTGTGGGAAGGCCTAGCTCCCCTCCGGCCCCTTCTGGTTCTTTTGATTGCGAGCGAACTATAGACATAAACTGAAAGATTGTAGACTTTGAAGTGACCTACACATTCCTCACGACTTTCTGACTGAAGATAGTCCATACATCGACACAATAATCAATCATTTTAAGAGATTAAACATGTACAAAAAATCCAACGGCTGTTGGCATTATAAAAGGGTAGCAACCTATAGACAGCCCGGCGCTAATAGCCCAGGTGTTGATATGCTGTTAAACACAAAAAAAGAAAAAAAAAATGTACAAAAAATAATAATAAAAAAATCAGTCCCGTAACAGGCTACAAGGGCCCAGAGGGGCAGATACTGTACAGGTATCCGATTCTTGACCATACGGCACGCTAGGGAGATAGTGTGGTTAGTACTATGCTCCGGCCGCCTGATTTTTCCCTTTGCAGGTACCCATTAATTAATTAAAAGCTGGGTGAGCATAGTGACGATCTGGGACCCCAAATCCAACCCCTGAACGACGACACTGTAAGATAAAATCTTTAGTGTGCACTGGGGTTTTGAACCTGGGTCCTCCAGTTCATTAGATGAGTGCTCTACCACTGAGCTAACCTCGCCCCCGTACAAAAAAACATAAATTAAATATATTGTAACGAATAAACTGAATTTATCTCTCTTTGTGTAATCTTTTATTTTCTTACTTTATTAATGTTTTTATTTTTATTTTCTTATTTTTATTTATTTTTAAAAATTTATTTTTTTTACTGTAGACATTTATGATTTTGTCTTCAATTTGTATATTTTTACGACTTATCAAATATTGTGCTATTAGCCACGGGGCTATTGTTTGGTTTCCACAGTTTAATAATGCCAAAGGTACAAGTTTTTTCCTGGCGATCACTCTTCAAGTAATGGTCACCCCCAATGCTGCTTAACTTTGGCGATCTATGGGACCCGGTACAGTAGAACTTGGATAATTCGAACCCCTAGGGACCGATAAAAAAGTTCGAATTATCCAAAATTCGAATTACAAAAGTTTTTGAAAATAAAGGGCTAAAAAATCGAACTTCATATTTTAAAATTTTTAAATTAAAAAAAAAATGCATTTTATTTTAAGAAAAACAAACATTTCATGAATTGATGATAACGTACATAAGTAATAAATAATTTATCAAATAAGTAAAAATAAAAGTCTATTTTTTTGAAAAGAATGTAATTTTCATAGGTAAGATAGGAAAGAGGGTGGGAGGGAATTCTAGGATAAAACGGCAGGATGGAACTATAACACCTCCTGGAAGGGAGGAAGCGCCACCCGCCACTTTGCAGAACTCCTAGAGTCCATGAACTAGACTATGAGACCGTCGCGCTTCTTGTCCTGGAACCCCTACATCCGTATCTTACTATCCTTCTTACCACAGGGGAGAATATTATCACATGATTTAAGATCGATCGCCTCTCTGTCCACTTCCCAGTGAAGGTACTGACTCGTAAAAAAATCGAATTATCCAAAATTTTATTCGAATTAACCACGATTTTTTTATATTGTTTATGCCCTAAATTCTAGGGACCGAGAGAAATGTTCGAATTAAAGAAGATTTCGAATTATGGCAGTTCGAATTATCCATGTTCCACTGTATTCAACATGGCTATGGCCTGTTGCCTTAGCTAGGGATGTTTCTATATTCTACATTGGTATACTGAGAGGCTCTGAAAAAAAGCCCAACACATATGCTTCAGTAATCTAGAATATTTGAGGGCCTGAGAAGTCAAGGGGTCTAAGTGACATTTTTGAAAAAAATGAGTTAGATACAGGTTTCTCCAATTCCTTTGCATATTAATCATAAACCGGATGATGTACCTATTACGTATCATCGATAATAAACAGCTAAAGACCTGAGGATTCGTCTAGTATAATTGGAACTTTAGAAATCCAGTTTTTGCTATTACCGTGTATGTTCACAACTTCAACTCCATTTTCCTCAAAACATTGAGTTTGTTACTTAGACCCCTTCACCTCTGAGGTCCTCATTTATTCACATTCCGCCAAGCTTTAAAATTTTTTGTCTAAAATATAAGGTTTTGTATGCAAACAAAATATTATTTAACGAATAACTGATTATGTAATAAATAAATTTAAAAGTCCCTTTTTTTAAATACAATTGCTAAGATATTAATTCTTTAGATTAATCAATAATCTACAGAAGGATTAAGTTAATCACTACTAATTCAAGGTAAATGATTATGTAATCCATTGGGCATTCAAAGAAATTTTATTAACACATACAAAATAATTTTATAATCAGTATAAGAGAAGCAGAAAGACAAAAAAAAAGGAAATTGCGCTGCCACTCTAATTTGATATTTCTCTAATTTGATATATAAGGCATTTATTGAGAAACATTGGTACAATGTATATATATTATGTATATTTTATATATATATATATATATATATATATATATATATATATAATATGGCGCAGGTAAAAAAAGTCCGACTCGCAGGAACTGCAGCATCTTAGCGCGGTTCCGTTCATGTCCCTAGTGCCATTTGATAAGCTTAGAAAAAAAAATAAACTTATTTTTTTTATATATCTTGTGAAAATTGTCAAAATCCTCTCGAACATCTCGAATAAAAGTGATATTAAGGCGTCAGGGACACCGACAGTAGCTAACTTTTACACAGAAGCGGAAATTACAGAATCTGGCTCTCATTCTAAAGCAAAGCTCTATAAATCAATACAAAATATGCCTAATAAAGCCTTTCTAGAGGATACAGAAGCATAGGCGTATATGAGGGGGGGGGCTGAGGGGACTGCAGCCCCTCCCGAAATTTTGAATTGATGATAAAAACTTCTCGTAAACCCCTTAAAAATAAATTAAATAAGATCACTTAGTTCATAAAACATATTTTATTTTACGTGTAATAGCGTTTTAGTTGCCTAAAACTATTCCAAGCTCTAAATATTTAGTATTCCATACCCTGGAAATGGTCTCAGCCCCCCCCCGAAATTGTTTTTATATACGCCCATGTACAGAAGGATCAAGAAGAAGTACACAAGATTGAGTAGAATACCCAGCCTAATATAGCCTATATAGAATAATATGTTGAATAAAACCTATCTAGTAAATACACAAGGACAAATAAAAGTCTTGACGAATAACAAATCAAGAAAAAAAACTTTATTTAACAAAATAAAACAAAGTTTAGTTGCCCAACTACAATAGAATAATATACCTAATTAAGTCTATGGAGTAGACACAAACGGACCAAAAACAAGTCTTGTGGAATATTGTTTTTTTTTTCTAATTAAATACTTTTTATCAATATTTAGTATATAACCTTTGTTGAAAACTATTGATTGCTAATTGATGAATCGGTTTACAACTAAGTAGTCTTTATCAATATTTAGTATATAACCTTATGTTTGGATCTGAGTTTTTGGGGTGCTCTCCGCCTAGGCTTTGTATTTGTGTCGGCAGATACCTGGGGTATATTTACAGCTCTTGAAGATTAACTCTTAGCAGGTAAATTTCCTGCGGCCCCCTGGTTTCTACGGGCATTGAACTTTAGGAGGATTGGATTTAGGACTTAATATACGTATGTAGACTAAATCATAGCAAGAAGTAATCCTCCGTCGTCGGTTCTTAATTATGTAGACTCGCTAATGTTATCCAATCTTAGATACATCGTATTTAAAATCCACAGCAAAAACACGACATTTCATCAGAATCCCCTGCTGAATAAAACTTATATAGAATAATATGCAAAATAAAGCCTATCTAGTGGATAAAAATAGAGGAAAAAAGCCGTTCGTGGTGGTAGAAAATCTTAAACGTATTTCGCTCAGAAATCTCCGAAATATTGTCACTAATTTTACGTATCCTGTTTTATAGCCAAATAGATTAATATTCTATAATCAATAAGAAAAATCTACTAACAATAAAAAACTATGGGTAACAGATGAAAATAGGGAATACCAAGAATAATTCTAAAGAACGAAATCAACACCAGTACTGTCACATCTAGATATTCATACGGCATCTTCGAATTCTAACAAACAAAATATTGATTCTAATTATACGTATCCTGTTTCATTGACAAATACATTTGACTACTATAAGCAATTAAAAACACTAGGGAATATGCCAAAGAACTCGGAGTAGGAGCCTCGACAGTTTCAAGACATTTGAAGGAAATCGACAAATCCAAAACTGACATTTCATACGGTATTTCTCCGATTGACATCGCCTAATCAAAACTTTCATTAGAACCTTTTTTGTAGAGCATTTAGTGAGCTTTCTAATGGTATTCTTCCGTTTCCCAAATTCTCAACCTTTTTCGAGATATTAAGGAAAGTATACAAAGTTACCAAAACTTTTTTATGCCTGTTAATAAAATATTTTATTCTAACCCTTCCTTAACTCCAAACGCAACCAAAATTTCAACATATTAGTTTTAATGAAAGTAGAACATGCAGTAAATGTTTCAACTGAATCCCTTGATTCTAAGTACCCAAACCAAAAACGGCATTCAAAAATTATTTTTTCAGTTTTCTCGAAAACGGTTAAAGCTATCGCCTTGAAAATGGTTCCATTCGTTTTCCTAGCCCAAGAAGCCTATAAAAAGAGTACTTACAAGCTTATGAACTCAAAAACGTAAGCGTTACGATTTTTTTTGCGCGAATTTCGCCCCAAACGCCATCTTCCAGTGGGCGGATTTTGCTGGTTAAAGAACTTGACCTTTCAAATTGGACGACAGATTTTTGCACCAAATTTCATCAAAATCGGACCATCAGGGAAGCCAGAAATGAGCGAAAAGACAAATATATATATATATATATATATATATATATATATACATATATATATAAAAATATATACATATATATATATACAAATTTGAACCACCGTTATTTTCGGTCTCTAGGGGTTCTGAAACGCGAAATTTTCTTGTCGGCACTTCCGGATTGTTTCATTGTATCAACCTTATAAGCGGGGTTCCTCCCTATGGGGGAGGGAGGAACCGCGCTAATAAAAAGCAATAAAAAACCAAGGGAAAGAGACAAAAATTACAAAAAGAACGACAAAAACCCGTTCATAAGAACAAAACAGACGTATTTGAAGTTTTAAGCATTTATTTCTCCGATTGACATAACCTAATCAAAAATAGTTTTAGAATCATTTTTGTAGAGAATTTAGTAAGCTTTCAAATATTTTCAACCACTTACCACGATTCCCCAACCGTGTTCGAGATATTAATGAAAGTATACGAAGTTTCCAAAACTTTTCATATCTGTTCATAAAATATTTTATTCTAACCCTTCCTTAACTCCAAACGTAACATAACTTTCAACATATTAGTTTTAATGAAAGTAGAAAATGCAGATAATTTTTCAACTGAATCCCGTTATTCTAAGTATCCAAACCAAAAACGGTATTCAAAAACTGCTTTTCCAGTTTTCTCGACAACGGTTAAAGCTATCGCCTTGAAAATGGTTTCATTCGTTTTCCTAGCCCAAGAAGCCTATAAAACGAGTACTTACAAGCTTATGAACTCAAAAACGTAAGCGTTACGATTTTTTCTGCGCGAATTTCGCCCCAAACGCCATCTTCCAGTGGGCGGATTTTGTTGGTTAACGAACTTGACCTTTCAAATTGGACGACAGATTTTTGTACCAAATTTCATCCATTCGTCTTCTATTTAGAGAGCGAACAGACAAATATATATATATATATATATATATACAAATTTGAACCACCGTTATTTTCGGTTTCTAGGGGTTCTGAAACGCAAAATGTTCTAGTCGGCACTTCCGGATTGTTTCATTGTATCAACCTTATAAGCGGGGTTCCTCCCTATGGGGGAGGGAGGAACCGCGCTAAAAATAGTGCTCTTTTTCCTTATGTACTACTTTATTATTGGCTTGCCCTTTTTTTTATTAATTTTTATATTTTTTAATTTTTTTTTAGCATAAATATGCTTTAGCGGTGACCAAACTGGAAAAAAACGTTACAAAAAAGTGTCCGCTGGCGTTCGCGCATGTGCAAAGGCGTTCGAGCACGCGCAGTAGCTATGTACGAACTTTTTATTTTTTTTTTTTATAATTAAGTCAGCTCGTGTTAACAAATTAATGGCCGTAATTTTAATGGACTATAATACAAGGGGGTTGATAACGAAAACTCAGACTATCCTCCAGTGTAAGTGATTTTCATCATACAAAAGAAAAAAAAAATTTTAACCTGAAACATTCCTTTGCAAAAAGACGTAAACATAAAACGAGTAAAAGGAACATGAAATGCACGTTTAAAACTTATTTTAACGTTTGAAGCAGCAGTAGCAAATAAAAATCTGTGGAGCGATTATTTCTGGAGGTTGAAGCACGCGGCCTCCGACTAGCTCCCAAGAAACTCCGGAAGCTATCAAACTATGCCAAATGAAATAATATATTTTATTCCAGCGAAGAGATACCTTGACGACATCATAATTCACTCATAAAATAATTTAAAAATAAAAAATAGTTGCCTCACAGACCAGTACAGGGAAGAAAGCAGCAAATACGTGTCGTCAAACTTTGGGGCGCTGCAGTAGTGCGGGAGGAAAAAAACAACCTCCAAAACCGAAATTGTTCAATCGCGTTTGAACTAACATTTTTAGCATAAATATGCTTTAGCGATGACTAAACTGAAAAAAAGCGTTACCGTAACTGAAAAGGTGTCCGCTAACGTTCGCACATGCGCGTTAGACTTGTACGAAAAAAAAGATTGTATGTTATACAGTATTATAGTTATTACATAGGTTTGTCGGGTGGACCTAAAGCATATTTACGTTCCTGAATTTGAGCAGAAGTCTCGAAACCACACCTAACCATACCGAACCATCCCTAACCATCCTTAACCATACCGAATCTCACCTAACCATACCGAACCACACCTTACCATACCGAACCATCCCTAACCTTACCGAACCAAACCTAACCATACCTTTCCATCCTTAACTATATTTTTTGATATATATATATATATATATATATATATATATATTTATTTATATTTGTCTGTTCGCTCTCTCGCATAGCGATGACAGGAGGAGCAAGACCGCTGGAGACAGATGCCGAACAAACAACACATTTAATTCCCAGCGAAGTAGCTTGAAAAATAGCATATATATATATATATATATATATATATATATATATATATATATATATATATATTTATATTTGTCTGTTCGCTCTCTCGCAGAGGTCCGATTCTGATGAAATTTGGTACAAAAATCATTCATCTAATTTCAAAGGTCGAAAAAGTCGTTATTTTTTTTAACCGCGTTTCTACGATTGGGCTATTAACGCCGCACTTTTATAATACCAACAGCACGTGGTCGGTCACCCATTCAGGTACCGACCAGGCCGGAATCTCCTTAACTTCGGTGATCTACGGGAACCAGTGCATTCAACGTGGCTATGGCCGTTGGCCCCACTCAGTATTAACTCCAGTTACACAAGCAATACTTTCAATAATTGCAAAAACTCATAAATTTGTTCATAGATTGAGGCAACTAAACAAGGAAACTTCTTACTAAATTTCTTATGGATACCGAGCCACGTTAATATACCTGGAAACGAAGTCGCTAATGAAGCAGTAAAAGTTGAGGGCTTAACGCCTTCATTCCTCTCAGATATGTTACTGTTCTTGCAATTCAAGAAAATGGTCAAACAGAACTGTGCAACGTTATGTACAGAAATTAATGAAAATAAAATATATTAAAGACACTGGGAATCATCCTCAAGAAGGGAAGATGTCGTTATTATTGGATCGGATTGGACACTCAAGAGTAACTCGTGTTTATATTAAGGCAAAACAAGAACCCCCGAAATGCTCTAAACGTAATACTATCACGACTTTTGAACGTGAGGGAGCTGAGAGGCCTGCAGCCCCCCCCCCCTGAAATTGGTAAAAATAAATCATGGAAACCTTTAAAATAAATTGAATAAGATTACTTAGTTCAGAAAAAATAGTTTTTTTGGGCTCTAATTGGCTAACAATTTCAATTTCTAGATTGTTAGTATTCCATACCACCCAAAATGTTCTCAGCCCCCCGAAATTCTCCCAGCCCCTCGCGAAATTATTTTCTATATACGCCCATGCTATAGAATCCATTTTCGAGGAATGTCCTGTGAACAATATACCGCATGATACAGCAAAGGCCATGTGGGTAAGGACCATGTTGGACTGTGGAAACTATGAATAAACAAATATTTGGCATCATATATATCAAGTGGGTAATGTTATTTGTAACAAGACTTTATAATGACAACCGAAATCTATACTAAAAGCAATGATAACACTGCAATTGTGTGTCATAATAAAACCCAATAAGCAAACAAACATACCTGTAGCTCTCCTAATGAATTCCGGATTGTCGCATAGGTCTTCCACGCCCGGAATAGCGTTCGGGCTGCATGTCTTCTGTAGCACCAACCTCTGAGCGCCGATAGTGTACACATTGTAAGCGAAGAAATACAAGAAGCAAGAAGGCTCGACCGTCAGACCCTTGACGAATGTAGAAACGGCTGAAAATGGATGTGGCATCTCCAAGGAAGTTCGTGGACCGACTCGATCAACTGGCTATCGAAATATCGCTTATCGCATCCGAAGCTTAGCATGGCTCCGATTTAGCTAAAAGGTTTATCCTTTCATATGATTATCTGAAGGTAACGCCGCCATAGATATGTTTATATAGTATAATGCGCAATTCATAAATTTATCATGTAACCTTACAAGAAAATATAATCCAATCCGTGGCGCAGATAAAGCGTCTTCAAATATCTTAATGTTGTTTTTATATTTTCGATAAATACTAATCTCTAGGGCTTAGTTAGAAATTGATTATAAAAGGTTACCTTTAACATCCATTTTTTAGCACTTTCCTCCGAAGGAAAGTACCTATTGAGGTTGCACTCATGACGGAATTTTTGAAAAATTTCTTCAAATTTTTATCGATCCTACACCGAAAATGACCCCCGTTAAAATTTATATATATATATATATATATATATATATATATATATATATATATATATATACAGTAGAACTTGGATAATTCGAACCCCAAGGGACCGATAGAAAAGTTCGAATTATCCAAAATTCGAATTCCAAAAGTTATTGAAAATAAAGGGTTAAGAAATCGAACTTCATATTTTCATATTTTTTAAATAAAAAAAAAAAAAATACATTACATAGAAAGAAAAGCAAACATTTTACGAATTGATGATTACGTACATAAGTAATAAATAATTTATCAAAAAGTCCGTCACGCAGGAGCTGCATAACTAAGCACTTTCCTCAGAATTTGGGTAGTGTAGACTGCTTTCCAGAACAATTTGCTTAAAATATCCTAGTGGTAGAAAGCACTCCTTGCGGCGGCTTTGTGAACCTACGTCTGGCGGGTTTTTCTATTGAAATATATTACAAATTAAACCCCCGCTTTCCGATTGACCGATTCAGCTCATTTTTACTCTCATGAATTACCCACGACGTATACCGCGTTTCGTTACAATACAGCAGAAATTACGGCCGGTATGAGTATATTAGGAATTTGGGTCCGGAGTAAACCCCCCTCCTAATGAACCGATTTAGTTCATTTTTACAACACATATTTACCTGTGGATTAGCACTACGAATACCGAGTTTCGTCGAAATATACCAAAAATCACGGCTGGTAGTGGCGAATTGGTATTGTGGGTCCGGAGTAAACCCCCCCTCCTTATGAACCGATTTAGTTCATTTTTATATCTCACTTTTCTCTCTATATTACCACTACGAAAACCAAGTTTCGTTGAAATATAACAAATATTACGGCTGACATAGTCAAATTAGTGTTTTGGGTTTGGGGTAAACCCCCCCTTCCGGTGGACCGACTTTGGTGGTTAACGAACTCGTTCAATTGTTTGCTAATTGAATGCTACATACCAAGTTTCGTGACGAAAAAACAAAAACTCTGGCCGCTATCGTGTTAACAGACTTATATATATATATATATATATATATATATATATATATATATATATATATGTATATATATATATATATATGTATATATATATATATATATATATATATATGTATATATATATATATATATATATATATATATGTATATATATATATGTATATATATATATATATATATGTATATATATATATATATATATATATATATATATATATATATATATATATTTAGATATATATAAATTTTAACGGGGGTCATTTTCGGTGTCTACTAGGTAGGATCGATAACGATTTGAAGAAATTTTTCAAAAATTCCGTCATGAGTCCAACCTCAATAGCTACTTTTCTTCGGAGGAAAGTGCTAAAAAGTAAAAATAAAAGTCTATTGTTTTGAAAAAAAAAGTCATTTTCATGGGCAAGAATATTTTCTTTATTTTTCAGTTAAGTTGATAAAGTGTTAGGAGGAATTCCAAAGTCCTTAGCAATTTCAGATTTCTTCTTTATTCCTTTTTCAAATACTTAAACCGCAGATATTTTCTCTGACAACGTTAAAGTTTTATAACTTCTAGGCTTCGACATTTCAACAACTCGCAGAACTGCACTGTACACCAGAAATTCAAGTCACAAACAATAAAACAGATCTAGGTGCTGACTGACCTATAACTGAATAAGAAATAAAGATGGGAGGGACGGTGGAAGGGAATTCTATGATAAAACGACCGGATGTAACTATAACAACCCCTGGAAGGGAGGAAGCGCGACCCACCGCTTTGCAGAACTCCTAGAGTCCAAGAACTAGACAATGAGACCGCCGCGCTTCTTGCCCCGGAACCCCTACATCCGTATCTTACTATCCTTCTTACCCAAGGGAAGAATATTTTCACAAGATTTAAGATCGACTGCCTCTCTGTCCACTTCCCAGTGGAGGTACAGACTTGTAAAAAATTCGAATTATCCAAATTTTTATTCAAATTAACTACGATTTTTTTACATTGTTTATGCCCTAAATTCTAGGGATCGAGAGAAATATTCGAATTAAAGACGATTTCGAATTATCCATGTTCCACTGTTTATATATATATATTATTTGAAGAGTATTATCTGAGTTTTATTACAGGAAGATATACGTAAAGTACCTAATTATTTTCAAAATCCGGGCAGTATAAATCAGATAACATTCCTTACATATTATATGATAATACTTTTGTAATAAACAAATCAATAACTTGTGGTCGATATTCATAAAAATCAAGTACAATCATATCAAATCATTTGGGGACATGAATAGTTAATTATCAATGAGCCACAATGTTAATTATCTACGGTTAATATACGCGCCACGAATTCATAAAACAGTTATAAATATTTATAGGATGATCTCACGCCATGAAATTGTCTGGAAAACCATTTTACAGTACTTTAATGCATTTAATCTATAATTAACAGCGATATCAAATAATTTACTCATTCAGAACTTGAGGTTATTAGAATAGTCGTAAAGTATGATTAACCTTTAAATACTGAGGCATGGTCCCTGGGACCTTATGGTAGCCATTTCTAGAAATCCCCCCTACTATTTCCCTTTGGTTTACTGAAATTTGAAAGAAATTATATATTCATTGATTATATGCAATGCAAGAAGGTTCGTATAAGTAATAGCAATCAATACAATTTTTATAAAACATTTTATTTTATTTAATTCTTTTTTAAAAATCAGAATGTCCGTGGGACCATATGTCAGTACTGGCGTAGAGAAAAATGTGTCAGTACTTGAAGGTTAAATATTTTATTTTTGTTATAAGATAGTGACCCTATTTTTCCAATTTATTCATCTGTGGCAGAAGGTCAAAATTCATAGAAACTTTCATTTTCTTCTCTACTCTATTATTACGCTCTACATGTTTCACATCGTTATGACGCCTCTTCAGGAGCACTTAAACTAAATAAAATAAAATATTGTTACAGCCTATACCTTAGAGAACCTTCCGCAGGTAGGGCCACGTCTGGACTGATGAGATCTTCTCGTCTGGAAGATTGATCTTATCAGTCCAGACGCGGCCCTACCTGCGGAAGGTTCTCTAAGGGTACTCGCATAGTGAAGAGGTAGAGGTAGAGGTAGAGGGAAGAGGTAGAGGTAGAGGTACCTCTATGTAACACAAACACATTGTTTGTAATGGGGGCTCGCATAGTGAAGAGGTAGAGGTAGAGGTACCTCTATGTAACACAAACACATTGTTTGTAATGGGGGCTCGCATAGTGAAGAGGTAGAGGTACCTCTATGTAACACAAACACATTGTTTGTAATGGGGGCTCGCATAGTGAAGAGGTAGAGGTACCTCTATGTAACACAAACACATTGTTTGTAATGGGGGCTCGCATAGTGAAGAGGTAGAGGGAAGAGGTAGAGGTAGAGGTAGAGGTAGAGGTAGAGGTAAAGGTACCTCTATGTAACACAAACACATTGTTTGTAATGGGGGCTCGCATAGTGAAGAGGTAGAGGGAAGAGGTAGAGGTAGAGGTAGAGGTAGAGGTAGAGGTACCTCTATGTAACACAAACACATTGTTTGTAATGGAGGCTCGCATAGTGAAGAGGTAGAGGTAGAGGTAGATGGAAGAGGTAGAGGTAGAGGTACCTCTATGTAACGCAAACACATTGTTTGTAATGGAGGCTCGTATAGTGAAGAGGTAGAGGGAAGAGGTAGAGGTAGAGGTAGAGGTAGAGGTACCTCTATGTAACACAAACACATTGTTTGTAATGGAGGCTCGCATAGTGAAGAGGTAGAGGTAGAGGTAGATGGAAGAGGTAGAGGTAGAGGTACCTCTATGTAACGCAAACACATTGTTTGTAATGGAGGCTCGCATAGTGAAGAGGTAGAGGTAGAGGGAAGAGGTATAGGTAGAGGTACCTCTATGTAACACAAACACATTGTTTGTAATGGAGGCTCGCATAGTGAAGAGGTAGAGGTATAGGGAAGAGGTAGAGGTAGAGGGAAGAGGTAGAGGTAGAGGGAAGAGGTAGAGATAGAGGTAGAGGTAGAGGTAGAGGTAGAGGTAGAGGTAGAGGTAGAGGTAGAAGTACCTCTATGTAACACAAACACATTGTTTGTAATGGAGGCTCGCATAGTGAAGAGGTAGAGGTAGAGGTAGATGGAAGAGGTAGAGGTAGAGGTACCTCTATGTAACGCAAACACATTGTTTGTAATGGAGGCTCGCATAGTGAAGAGGTAGAGGTAGAGGGAAGAGGTATAGGTAGAGGTACCTCTATGTAACACAAACACATTGTTTGTAATGGAGGCTCGCATAGTGAAGAGGTAGAGGTATAGGGAAGAGGTAGAGGTAGAGGTACCTCTATGTAACACAAACACATTGTTTGTAATGGAGGCTCGCATAGTGAAGAGGTAGAGGTATAGGGAAGAGGTAGAGGTAGAGGTACCTCTATGTAACACAAACACATTGTTTGTAATGGAGGCTCGCATAGTGAAGAGGTAGAGGGAAGAGGTAGAGGTAGAGGTACCTCTATGTAACACAAACACATTGTTTGTAATGGGGTTCGCATAGTGAAGAGGTAGAGGTAAGTGGTAGAGGTAGAGGTAGAGGTAGAGGGAAGAGATAGAGGTACAGGTAGAGGTACCTCTATGTAAGGGTACTCGCATAGTGAAGAGGTAGAGGTAAAGGTAGAGGTACCTCTATGTAACTCAAAAACATTGTTTGTAATGGGGGCTCGCATAGTGAAGAGGTAGAGGTAGAGGTGAACCGCGCGGGCCTCCTTGAGGTCCCTCCCGCCCGCTTTTGAAGACAAAATTGTTTGTTGCACGAGTGGTTGTATGTGTAGTATTTTCACTCTAGAAAATTTGAGATTTTTATGAATTTTGATCTTCTGCCACAGATGAATATTTTATTTTTTGAACATTTTGTTCCGCAACTCTTCACTTGTAAAGGTGGGTGCTTTTTACTTCAGTAGGTTAGAAAGTTTGCGAAGAATGCTTGTTCCGCCTTGTTGCTTTTTACTTCAGTAGGTTAGAAAGTTTGCGAAGAATGCTTGTTCCGCCTTGTTGCTTTTTACTTCAGTAGGTTAGAAAGTTTGCGAAGAATGCTTGTTCCGCCTTGTTGCTTTTTACTTCAGTAGGTTAGAAAGTTTGCGAAGAATGCTTGTTCGGCCTTGTTGCTTTTTACTTCAGTAGGTTAGAAAGTTTGCGAAGAATGCTTGTTCCGCCTTGTTGCTTTTTTCTAAAGGATCGTCAATACACTTAGTGCATAGTTTGAATCTTTGTGGCGTATTCTTTTACGCTTTATCTGCAGAATATGTCCAACAGGCAGATAGAAATAAATAAAAAAATCCACCCATGCACGTCACAAACGCCTTACAGATGAATATTGTAAATGATATTCATTGGTTGATTTAGGGGGAAAATACGACACTTTAAACTAAAAAATATATAATCCTCAAGTGGATGTCTATGTACTGACTTTTAATTAAATCGTTATTCGTCTAATCGATATGTAAAGTACTATTTAATGAAACAAATATAGATTTGAATTAATTGGTATTTAATATTATTTATCTTAACAGCAGAATTCCTATATGAATTAATTAGTATTAGTACGAATTGATGGTGATAAAAAACACTAATCATCTTTATATTTATTGAAGAACATTTGATAAAGTCCGGCAATGATAACCTCGCAGTTTTTTCCCCTTAACCACAAGTAGACAAACAACAAACATTTGATAAAGGTGATGACTCAAAGCCAATTAAGTGATTAGGTTTTACAAGTACCAAAGAACATAATAAATAGTCCGTGAGGGTCTGCAACTGTTCAGTTTGCCATCATGTTCTCTTCAAAGGCGTTGTGCGTTTTAGCGCGGTTCCTCCCTCCCCCATAGGGAGGAACCCCGCTTATAAGGTTGATACAATGAAACAATCCGAAAGTGCCGACTAGAAAATTTCGCGTTTCAGAACCCCTAGAGACCGAAAATAACGGTGGTTCAAATTTGTATATATATATATATATATATATATATATATATATATACATATATATATATATATATTTGTCTGTTCGCTCATTTCTGGCTTTCCTAATGGTCCGATTGTGATGAAATTTGGTACAAAAATCCGATGTCCAATTTAAAAGGTCAAGTTCGTTAACCAGCAGAATCCGCCCACTGGAAGATGGCGTTTGGGGCGAAATTCGCGCAAAAAAAAATCGTAACGCTTACGTTTTTGAGTTCATAAGCTTGTAAGTACTCGTTTTATAAGCATCTTGGGCTAGGAAAACGAAAAAAAAACCATTTTCAAGGCGATAGCTTTAACCGTTTTCGAGAAAATTGGAAAAATAATTTTTGAATACCGTTTTTGGTTTGGGTACTTAGAATCATGGGATTCAGTTGAAACATTTTTTGCATGTTCTACTTTCATTAAAACTAATATGTTGAAATTTTTGTTACGTTTGGAATTTAGGAAGGGTGAGAATAAAATATTTTATTAACAGACATAAAAAGTTTTGGTAACTTTGTATAATTTCGTTAGTATCTCGAAAACCGTTGACAATCTTGTAAAGCGGAAGATTATCATTCGGAAGCTTACTAAATGCTCTACAAAAAAGGTTCTGAAGAAAGTTTTAATTAGGCGATGTCAATCGGAGAAAAAAGTGCTTAAAGCTTTAAATTAATTGATTTCGTTTATTCCAATGGTTCTTTTTGTCTGTTTTATTTCTTGTTATTTTTTAATTGCTTATAGTTGGATAATGTATTTGACAATAAAACTGGTTAAGTAAAATAACAAAAACAATTTATTGTTAGAAATATAGTTTTCCAAGATTCCAAGACCTTGTCACTAGCGGGTCCGTTTCTAGTGTTTCTAGTGTGTTCTAGACCCTTCCAGGTAAGATTGTAAATCATGACCTTGCAAGACTTTACTACACACAGGAATGGCGTTAGTGACCTTAAGGGTTGACACGCCATTATAATAATTAATTAAAAAAAAAAAAGAATGGTGGAACCAAAATAATAACTGCTTCTATTTTAATCTTCTATTTAATTCTGGAGACCCGGTAGCCGTGAGGGTTAAGGCGTGAGCTCTTAACACTCCGTGCCAAAGGTCTTGGGTTTGATTCCCACTAGGGGTGGTGGCTTTTCTTTCGAATAAAGAAAAGGCATCACCCCTATCCTGGCTAGGAAAGGGTGGTAACCTATAGATAACCCGTCCTAAAATTCGTAGTTAATAATAAATGGACGTTAAAATTTAAATAAATTAAATAAATATTTTAATCTTTCCAAATTAGACTAGGGATATGAACGGAACCGCGCTAAGATGATGCAGTTCCTGCGAGACGGACTTTTTTGCATTTTGTGCTGCAGCTTTGTTCCTCCAAATCGCTGAAGCTTCGAAGTCTAATGATGATTCTGTGATTACGGACTCATATACCCCGGGTTCTACTTTCGCTAGATCTTTGGTCGACAAATCTACCGTTGTCGACAGCGAGGTACGAGTTTCTGGAATCAAGTCGACTAAATCTGGTAACACCTCTTTGCTTTACCCTTTCGTCGTACAACCGACCATAGAGTCTTCCGTTTTGGACGCAGAATACGAAGAGCCATTATTGGAAAACCTGGGTGTAGCAGATATTTTTGATGATGTCACTAAATTCTCTTTTAACAATATTTTCAGTTCATACATTACTAATTCGTACATCGGAGTTTTGGAAGGCTGCATTGCGCCAAGCAAGAATTCTTCAGCTTCCGGCGCGACTATATTCTCTTCCGAAGTGAAAAACGTACTTCTTGTTGATACCAAGCTCAAAAATTCTTCAGCTTGTTCTTCATCTTTGGTCAAGTCGACTCTTGAGAGCTCCAAACTTTTCTATTCGTCTCTTGAAGCAGTCACCGCAAGATCAACGGATTTGAAATTCACCACCGCAATACATTCAACATTTCGACAATCCATTGACACACGTTTCATTTTTAGTGACTCAACAATTACGGATTCCGTATCATCTACCTCAAAGTGCGACAATTCTACTTTAACCTCTGCATCACTTCAAAGCAGCAAGATTTCTTCGTCCACTGTCGTAGAATCACAAGTTACTAACAGCGAAGTAGAATCTTCATTTCTTTCACTTACCAAAGTCAGTAATAATACTGTTATACGATCTTCTACAGGCAAGGATGATTCAGAAATAACTTACAGTATTCTGATAAACTGTTTTGTACGGAACTCAACCATTATTAACAAATCCTATCAATCCGCCACTATTATAGATGGAAAAGTTGTTTCTTAAAATGAAAAATTATACTATTAACTAATGGCTTGTTTAACAATAATGTTTTTTTTACGTGCTGCTAGAAATTATGTTTACAAAATCATTTTTGTTTTTAATTGTACTTATGAGGGTAATCATAACTTTTGAATGGGGACACTTTCTGTTCTATGTTATTGAAAAGGTTAAAATTAAAAACTTTAAATAAAGTGCAAAAATCAATTATTGTGATAATTGTCATCCTATTTTCAAACCGTTCACTGAATAATGAATTTCTATATTTATACTTGCAGCATATATTTACAATAATTCACAAAGTTTAATTACATTATGGCAGTTCAGCAATTAAATATTCTATATTTAAGTAACCTTCGCCACAATCTATGAATACGGTTTTCACACCTGTTAGCACTTTCCTCCGAAGGAAAGTAGCTATAGAGGTTGCACTCATGACGGAATTTTTGAAAAATTTCTTCAAATCCTTATCGATCCTACCTAGTAGACACCGAAAATGACCCCCATTAAAATTTCTCTCTCTCTCTCTCTCTCTCTCTCTCTCTATATATATATATATATATATATATATATATATATATATATATATATATGTCTGTTAACACGATAGCGGCCAGAGTTTTTGTTTTTTCGTCGCGAAACTTGGTATACAGCATTCAATTAGCAAACGATTGAACGAGTTCGTTAACCACCAAAGTCGGTCCACCGGAAGGGAGGGGGGTTTACCCCGAACCCAAAACACTAATTTGATTATGTCAGCCGCAATATTTGTTATATTTCAACTAAACTTGGTATTCGTAGTGGTAATATAGAGAGAAAAGTGAGATATAAAAATGAACTAAATCGATTCATAAGGAGGGGGGGGAGGTTTACTCCGGACACACAATACCAATTCGCCACTACCAGCCGTGATTTTTGATATATTTCGACGAAACTTGGCATTCGTAGTGGTAATCTACAGGCAAATTTGTGTTGTAAAAATAAACTAAATCGGTTCATTAGAAGGGGGGGGGGGGTTTACTCCGCACCCAAATTCCTAATATACTCATACTGGTCGTAATTTCTGCTATATTGTAACGAAACGTGGTATACGTCTTGGGTAACTCATGAGAAAGAAGTGTTGTAAAAATGAGCTGAATCGGTCAATCGGAAAGGGGGGATTTACTTTGTAATATATTTCAATAGAAAAGCCCGCCAGACGTAGGTTCACAAAGCCAGCGAGGAGCTACCACTAGAGGGACTGTATCCTGTTCCTGCGTCAGATTAAAAGACGGAAATATGAGGTTTTTTGTATTTATTAAGTAGTGTAGTAGGTGGTACCTACGAGGTACCATGTGTAAACATAACTCTGGAAGCAAATTAATAATTGATCAGGTACACATTACAAAATTAAAAGAGAACTATTCATGTTTTTATTTATTTTATTTATGTAGAATATTTTAAGCAAATTGTTCTGGAAAGCAGTCTACACTACCCAAATTCTGAGGAAAGTGCTTAGTTATGCAGCTCCTGCGTGACGGACTTTTTTGTTATTGAAAATGTTTAAGATACAGTGCGTTTGACCAAAAGATTTATATAAATATTTATTGAAAAAAATATGGCAAAAGTCATGTTATATTTTGTCGATACGATATATATTCATAAAAAAATTGGCATTTACTTTGTAATTATATTTATATAATTTGTCACATTTAAAACTAAAATTAAACTCTTATTAGAATGTTTTCTTTGCTATCTGTTCCTCCCTCCCTTTATAGGGAGGAACCCCGCTTGTAAGGCTGATCTCATGAAACAATCCGGAACATGAGACCGGAAATAACGGTGGTTCAAATTTGTATGTATATATATATATATATATATATATATATATATATATATATATATATATATATATATATTTGTCTGTTCGCGGATTTCTGGCGTCCCTAATGGTCCGATTTTTATGAAATTTGGTACAAAAACCGTCGTCCAATTTGAAAGGTCAAGTTCGTTAACCAGCAAAATCCGCCTACTGGAAGATGGCGTTTGGGGCGAAATTCGCGCAAAAAAAATCGTAACGCTTACGTTTTTGAGTTCATATGCTTGTAAGTACTCGTTTTATAGGCTTATTGTGCTAGTAAAACGAATGAAGCCATTTTTAAGGCGATAGGTTTAACCGTTTCTGAGGAAATCAGAAATAAAAGTTGTTAAATCAAGTTTTGGGTTTGGTTACTTAGAATCATGGGATTCAGTTGAAACATTTTTTGCATGTTTGAATTTCATCAAAACTAACATGTTAAACTTTTGGTTACGTTTGGAGTTAAGGAAGGGTTAGAATAAAATATTTTATGAACAGACATGAAAAGTTTCGGGAACTTCATATAATTTCATTAATATCTGGAACACGGTTGGGAAATCGTGATAAGTGGATAGAAATTATTTGAAAGCTTTATAAATTCTCTACAAAAAAGGTTCTGAAGAAAGTTTTAATTAGGCGATGTCAATCGGAGAAATAAGTGCTTAAAACTTTAAAGTAATTGATTTCGTTTATTCGAACGGTTCTTTATGTCTGTTTTATTCCTTGTTATTTTTTAATTGCTTATAGTTGGATAATGTATTTGACAATAAAACTGGTTAAGTAAAATAACAAAAACAATTTATTGTTAGAAATATAGATTTCCAAGATTCCAAGACCTTGTCACTAGCGGGTCCGTTTCTAGTGTGTTCTAGACCCTTCCAGGTAAGATTGTAAATCATAACCTTTCAAGACTTTACTACACACAGGAATGGCGTTAGTGACCTTAAGGGTTGACACGCCATTATAATAATTAATTAAAAAAAAAAAAGAATGGTGGAACCAAAATAATAACTGCTTCTATTTTAATCTTCTATTTAATTCTGGAGACCCGGTAGCCGTGAGGGTTAAGGCGTGAGCTCTTAACACTCCGTGCCAAAGGTCTTGGGTTCGATTCCCACTAGGGGTGGTGGCTTTTCTTTCGAATAAAGAAAAGGCATCACCCCTATCCTGGCTAGAAAAGGGTGGTAACCTATAGATAACCCGTCCTAAAATTCGTAGTTAATAATAAATGGACGTTAAAATTTAAATAAATTAAACAAATATTTTAATCTTTCCAAATTAGACTAGGGATATGAACGGAACCGCGCTAAGATGATGCAGTTCCTGCGAGACGGACTTTTTTGCATTTTGTGCTGCAGCTTTGTTCCTCCATATCGCTGAAGCTTCGAAGTCTAATGATGATTCTGTGATTACGGACTCATATACCCCGGGTTCTACTTTCGCTAGATCTTTGGTCGACAAATCTACCGTTGTCGACAGCGAGGTACGAGTTTCTGGAATCAAGTCGACTAAATCTGGTAACACTTCTTTGCTTTACACTTTCGTCGTACAATCCACCATAGAGTCTTCCGTTCCGTCCACCGTAGACAATCCATTGACACACGTTCCATTTTTAGTGACTCAACAATTACGGATTCCGTATCATCTACCTCAAAGTGCGACAATTCTACTTTAACCTCTGCATCACTTCAAAGCAGCAAGATTTCTTCGTCCACTGTCGTAGAATCACAAGTTACTAACAGCGTAGTAGAATCTTCATTTCTTTCACTTACCAAAGTCAGTAATAATACTGTTATACGATCTTCTACAGTCAAGGATGATTCAGAAAAAACTTACAGTATTCTGATAAACTGTTTTGTACGGAACTCAACCATTATTAACAAATCCTATCATTCCGCCACTATTATAGATGGAAAAGTTGTTTCTTAAAATGAAAAATTATACTATTAACTAATGGCTTGTTTAACAATAATGTTTTTTTTACGTGCTGCTAGAAATTATGTTTTATTCCTTGTTATTTTTTAATTGCTTATAGTTGGATAATGTATTTGACAATAAAACTGGTTAAGTAAAATAACAAAAACAATTTATTGTTAGAAATATAGAGTTACAAGATTCCAAGACCTTGTAACTAGCGGGACCGTTTCTAGTGTTAGCCGACCCTTCAAGGTAAGATCGTAAATCAAGACCTTTCAAGACTGGTGGAACCGAAATAATAACTGCTTCTATTTTCATCTTTCCAAATTAGACTAGGGAGAAGAACGGAATCGCGCTAAGATGATGCAGTTCCTGCGAGTCTTAGCTTTTTGTAGAAGAGAAAAGAATAACCTGAAACTAGGCTTTATTGAACTTAGAATAATACTACATATTAGACTGAATCAGTACAACAAACAAAAGTAAACAATGATGTAGAAAACAGCTGTAAACAATGAAATAGAAAACAGCTGTAAACAATGAAATGGAAAACAGCTGTAAACAATGAAATGGAAAATAGCTGTCAATAATAATATAACATAGCTTTGGCTAAGTATTGATAAATATTAGACCCTATATCCTTTGTCTGACCTCACAAAGCCTTCCCTAGTCATAAACGAGACGTAATCAGTTTTTATAACATTTCATGTATCTTGTTGTTCCTTGGAATGGGAGTTTGCAAATGGTGGATCCGTCGGGAATATTTCCCTCAAAACTTCGCGCATGCGGAATTGAACTTTTTCATCTATCTGATCATACATTAAATCAACATCTTTATTGCTCTTGAGATCGACTATCACCTATGAAAGGTTGATACTTTTATCCGTTACAAGCTGTTTATGAAGAGCGTATCATGGAGATAAGACCAAAAGAGAAGTTGCTGACATAAATTGATAAGATGAAATGACCAACCGAAGTTTGACGACCCCCTCCCACGAGATGAATCTGGAGCATGAGTAAGGTAGGTCGAGAAGGACTCGTTCAACAGCAGTGGCCTTTCGGATTTTATAAACACCCACTCACTTATTCAGAAAGTCCAATCATATCTACATTTCACCCGGTGCCACTTCCCCCCCCCTCAGCTCATGATTCAGTTACACGGAGAAAAAAAAACAGGCTGCTCGCAACTTCTTTCAGGCTGCCGGCAGCCTGAAAACTGTGACTTAGTGACTCATTTTGAAATAGGGTTCCACATATTTCAGCCTAAAATAGGATTCCACATATTTCAGCCTAAAATAGGATTCCACTAGTTAGAGTGCCCGCATTTTATAATAGAGTGCTGGAATGCTAATTCTGCATCCTATAGTAGAGTTCTCACACCCAAAGCTAGAATCCAACAATTGAGAATTAACATTAAGCGATACGCCGCCATGCGGTAAATTTCGGAACTAGCGACAAAGGGATACGTGCATTGTTTACACATGTAAAGCTATTGTGCTGTTCGTGTTTTTCTTGCTATTTAATAATTTCCGAACTGTTTTATAACAAATTTGTCTTTTTAAAGACAACATGAACCTTTCCCTTTCACAAAGTAATTATTTTTAAACAATATATGTAAGAGGTAGTGAAATAATTCACATTTATGCAACATTCACTCTTGTGTGACTATAAACAGCTTGCAACCCATTTTACCCGAATTTGATTTAATTTCTGAAATTCACTTCTAGAAATTCAGAAGGTATAGATATTGATGAACAAAAGTATGTACAAAGGAACTTCTTTGGCTATCTAGAAGTCTTAAGTAGTTTCAGGTGCATAGTTGAAGGTGAAGCAATTGTGAATGCACATCCATTACCTAAATAAAGTAATACCTAATTAAAGTATATTTATATAATTTAATTACAACCTTAAAAAGTAAATGAAATGGTGCATGTAATGTGTGAAATAGATATTCAAAGAAATTTTGAAACATTTTCTCAATTTTCAAGTTGTTCATGATTTGTTGGTGTTCAATAATATGCAATATTTATTATAAAATAAATTTAATGTATTCAATTCTGTTCACAATGGTATGAAATTATATTTACATCAGTTATAATTTGCAAATAATCTAAGCAATAATTAAAATTTGTGATCAGAAACGATTCAAAACTAAAAAAAAATAATGGTGCATGTAATATGTGAAAATAAAGATTTTGAAGTATTTTTTTTTTTTTCAATTTTCAAATTGTTCATGATTTATTGGTGATAAATAATATGCAATATTTATTATAAAATACATGTATTGTATTCAAAGCTATTCACAATGGTATGAAATAATATTTACCTCACATTTGCTTATACAAAGCAATAACAACAACTCACAATAACTCACTGTTAGTCCAATATTCTTACATATTTGAGTACACAAATAAAGTAGAGCTTCCAAAAACCCTGTTTCTTGATGAAAACACTAATATTGACGTGAAATAGAACCACAAACAACTGCGAAAACACTTGTTATCAGCAGTCACTATGTACAAATGTCACAGGTATACCTTTGTAAACAGCCATTTTGACAACGACAGTGGCACCGCCATCGGTAATGTTAATTCCCAATGGAGTGTTAGCACTCTACTTTCGAGTGCGTACCCCTGGATTTTAGACTGCTGGCACTCTGATTCTGGTTTCTAGCAGCCTACCCATAAAGGCTGCGAGCATCATATAGGGAAGGGTTACTTTGACCCCATCCATACAGGATGCAACATCCTACAGGGAGATGACTTTATTATGTGGATAAAAAAGAACAAAGGTAAATTCAGAGTAATTATTACTAAGTCTTAACAAGTAGATATTTACAAGTAGGTAAGAGGTATACACTTTTTAACAAATATAGATATTTACAAGTATTAGGTATTAGGTACAATGTACTTATGAACAATACTGAACACGTAGGTCTAGAAATAAAATATGTTTTTTTGTTTTCATGACATTTATAGCCGTATTCATAAAGCCGAAGACATCTGTTCAAACAGGAACAAAAATACATTTTTATTAATAATAAAATAAAAGCTGTTGTTGTTGTGTTTTATATAATTAAAAAGAAACATAAATAGGAATTTTTTCAAGTTTAAAATTTCGCAGTAAATTTAAAGCTACCACGGAATTACAAAATAACTATAAAAGAAGGTTTTTGTCTATGGATATAATCATAAATGAAGGAACTCTAGAAACAGAATGGACACTAAAAGAAAAGTCCACTAATACAATTTTGAACTAATATTCTAGCCACGCGGAACGTATAAAAAAGGACATACTTAATAATTGTATCCAAAAAGCCATAAAAATAAAAACGTTAAAACGATTAAACAAAATAAAAACTGAGATTTATCTAAAGTTTCTGGATAATGTTTACCGTAAAAAACTAATATAAAAAAAATGATAGTCATATAATGTGGAACAAATATGATAAGTAATATGAAAGATAAGGAATTGGAAAGAAAAGAAAATAATATAAAGGTAAATAAATACATTAAATGTACATAAATAAAAAGTTTGAGTAAGTAAATTGAAAGATCTTTAGGGAATTTGATATGGATGAATTTAAAATAGCACATAATAATTGTATCTAGGCGGTGGGTAGTGCGCCAGGCCAAGTTCCGGCCTAAGCATACTGTGTGTACATCTAGGCGCACGGTAATCTACCAGGCCAAGTTCCGGCCTAAGCATACTGTGTGTACATCTAGGTGCACGGTAGTGCGCCAGGCCAAGTTCCGGCCTAAGCATACTGTGTGTACATCTAGGTGCACGGTAGTGCGCCAGGCCATGTTCCGGCCTAAGCATACTGTGTGTACATCTAGGCGCACGGTAGTGTTAACAAAGTGTTATTCGTCTAGTCGATATACTAAAGTACTAGCTAAAGAAACAAATATAGATTTGAATTAATTGGTATTTAGTATTATTTATCTTAACAGCAGAATTCCTATATTAATTAATTAGTATTAGTACGAATTGATGGTGATAAAAAACACTAATCATCTTTATATTTATTGAAGGACATTTGATAAAGTCCGGCAATGATAACCTCGCAGTTTTTTCCCCTTAACCACAAGTAGACAAACAACAAACACTTGATAAAGGTGATGACTCAAAGCCAATTAAGTGATTAGGTTTTACAAGTACCAAGGAACATAATAAATAGACCGTGAGGGTCTGCAACTGTTCAGTTTGCCATCATGTTCTCTTCAAAGGCGTTGTGCGTTTTTGCATTTTGTGCTGCAGTTTTATCGCTCCAAACCGCTGAAGCTTCGGAGGCCAATGATGATTCTGTGATTACGGACTCAACTACCCCGGGTTCTACTTTCGCTAGATCTTTGGTCGAAAAATCTACCGTGATTAACAGCAAGGCAAGACTTTCTGGAATCAAGTCGACTACATCTGGTAAGACTTCTTTCTTGTACACTTTCGTCGACAAATCCACCATCGACTCTTCCGTTTTGGACGCAGAATACGAAGAACCAATACTGAAAAACCTTAGTGTACCAGAAATTTTTGATGATGTCTCTAAATTCTCTTTTAACAATCTTGTCAGTTCGTACATTACTAATTCGTACATTGGAGTTTTGGAAGGCTGCAATGCGCCAAGCAAGAATTCTTCAGCTTCCGGCGCATCTATATACTCTTCCAAAGTGAAAGGCGCACATGTTGTTGATACTACGCTCCAAAATTCCTCAGCTTGTTCTTCATCTTTGATCAAGTCGACTGTTCAGAGTTCTAAAGTTTTCTATTCTGTTATACGATCTTCTACAATCACGGGTGGTTCAGAAATAATTAACAGTGTTCTGGTAAGCTGTACTGTACGGAACTCAGTCATTATTAACAAATCCTATCATTCCGCCACTATTATAGATGGAAAAGTTGTTTCTTAAAATGTAAAATTATACTGGTTGGTATGGTTTGTTTAAGGCGTAATACTACCTTTTTCAATCAAAATCAAAGTAATTTTCTTGAATTCATAAATAACAAATAAATACATATTTTTCAATTATTTATATCAAACACTTTATAGGGGACGTTAAAGTATCAAAAAAAAAATGTTGCAATTGACGAACGAAAACCAGGATTTTTTACGGGCGATAGTCTGCATGCGGCAATTTTAAATCTAGAACGAAAAACAAAAATTATTTCGAAAGAAGAAGTTTAAATCTATTAAAGTACCTAGTATGTTTAAGAAATATTAATTTTTTCAAAAGTGGTGAACAATTATTCATTTTCTACTAAAAAATCAGTCAAAAATCAATCATAAAATCGCTATAATTCAATGAATCAAAAACATCATTCATACTTTTCTAGGAAATATCATTACCAAGCTTTAAGTTTAATGTTCTGAAATGTTTATTTTTTTCCATATTTAATTTTTTTTTCATACATTCTTGTAATAAAGATAACTACATATGTTTGGTGAACGACTGTTAACGCTGGTTGACAGTTTTAGTCTTGAGGGGAACTTTGGCCCGAGCTTTCAGGGTTTCACACTCCAAACGGGTGGAATACTCCTGACGTGTCGGGACATTGCAACCAAGAATTGGCTGGCCAGCGTTGTTGACCAATTGAAACTGGGCGATGCCTCACTTAGGATCGCCGAGCCCAAAGAGTTAGTCAGGATAACAAGGCTGGGGGGACACTTCCCTGGACTTGTTCCCAGTAATCAACAGCTCCTTCATAGACTGGCTGTGCAAAACCCGGAGCTGCGTGCGCAGATTCGGCATTGGACCGTCGTGGGCTGTAAGGAAAAGTCCGGGGGTGGTTCTGGAGAAGCTCCAGTCTAGGAACCTTCGGCTGCACTATGCTATGATCATGGTGCAGCTAATTGTTCTTACGAACAGAAGGAAGAGGAAGACGGATACACGAGTAAGTGCACCTCGCAGACCTCCAAGGCCTCCGAGGGAGACCTCATTGGCAGCTGGGAGACCCATAGCGATGGAGACATCGGTGAGCACCACTGCGTCTGAGCCTCAACCTTCCACATCCTCCTCCCTTGCCCCTACCCCCCTCCCTACCCACTCCAAGCCGAAACCAAAAATAGGAACCAAATCCCAACCAAAATCCCAACCAAAATTACCCATCAAACTTACCATAAAACCCAAAGCCACCCCCTCCCACACAACCTCTTCCCAAACCACCACACCTGTGGTTCCTGAGGCAAAGGAGGAGACGACAGCTGCAAGGGGACCGGAAACTGGAGGAGCTGCAGTGGCAGACGGCGGAGATTCTTCCTCGTCAGGCGGCTCCTCTGGGAACACCAATCCCAAGTAGTATGCTCCGGCTGCTGCAGATAAACCTCCATCACTGCGTTGCGGCTTCTGGGCTGTTACAGCGGTTTTTGAGAGGTAAGAATATTGATATTGTACTCATACAAGAGCCATATGTCTTAAATGGTAGGGTGCGGTCTCTGGGCTGTAGGGGATACAGACTTATAGTTCCTCCCCAGTGCAGTCCCAGGGTCTGCATCCTCCATAGGACCAGTATCCCACTAATCCCCTTGTGGCTTCTATGTTCCAGGGATCTGTTAGCGGCCGGGCTTTCAGCCCGAGGGGATGGTGGACGTGAGATTATTTTAATCTCCGCCTACCTACCCTTCGAACAACCTGCCCCCCCCCACGGAGGACGTAAGGAGAGCGGTGGAATACTCCAAGGGTAGGAAGGTGCAGATGATTGCGGGGTGTGATGCCAATGCCCATAACACCATATGGGGGAGCACAAACACCAACACAAGAGGTGAGTCCCTTCTAGAATATATTATTGCTAATGATCTAGAAGTTATAAATCGTGGAAATGAACCTACCTTTATTAATGTAAGAAGAAGGGAGGTCATTGACGTTACTATAGCATCTGTTGGTATTGCTGGCCTGATCAAGGGCTGGCATGTATCAAAAGAAATATCTGGGTCGGACCATAGATATATTAGGTTCGACATAGTTTTTGATAAACGGGAGGGTAAAATTTTTAGAAACCCGAGGTCAACTGATTGGGCAGGCTATGGGCGTGACCTATCAGATCGTCTACGTTCGTGTCCTAATCGTGCCGGGAATACCTGGCAACTTGAGGTCATGAACGATTCTATTACCGACTCAATAATTCAATCCTTTCAGAATAATTGCAAACCCGTTCCGAAGGGAAGGGCTAACAACCCACCCTGGTGGAACGAACAACTAGAGAGAATGAGGAAAGATGTCAGGCGACTATTCAACAGGTCCCGGGCATCAAATAACTGGGATCAGTATAGTAGACGACTGACGGAATATAACCTAACCATACGGAGAGCCAAAAGAAACTCGTGGAAAGCATTTTGTGCTGACCTTGAGAATACATCTTCCAGTGCACGCTTGCACCGGATCATATCAAAAAAAAACCCCTGGACATCTTGGGGGCACTGGGCATGGGCGGGAACCTCGCTCCTTGCGAGGATACCCTCAACATGCTTATGGAAACCCATTTTCCAGGTTGTGAGAAAATAGACCCGGAGCGAAGGCCGCTCCTGCCAACCTTAAGGGGGAGCAAGGAGGGTTGGGACCTCGCAAAAGGTATTGTTAGGCCTGAAGGTCTTAGATGGGCCCTAAACTCTTTTGGGCCATACAAGACTCCGGGACCTGACGGCATTTTCCCTGTCCTTTTACAAAAGGGACAGGATATACTGCTGCCGTACCTGCTCATACTACTCAGAAGCAGTCTTGCAATGGGCTATCTCCCTGGCAGGTGGAGAGAAGCAAGAGTATGCTTTATCCCAAAGCCAGGGAGGAATACCCATAATGACCCTAAAGCCTTCAGACCCATTTGTCTCTCATCCTTTTTACTGAAGACACTGGAGAAACTGGTGGCTAGGTACATCCATGGGAATGCCTTAAAGGCAAACCCACTTAACAACCTCCAGTTCGCATATAGAGAGGGGAGATCATGCGAACTGGCGTTACACCATCTCACCAACATAATAGAGAAAACGCTCGAACAGCGGGAGGTCACTCTTGGCGCCTTCATTGACATTGAAGGCGCCTTTGACAGGACCTCAACTCAGGCCATCGTGGAATCGATACGGGGGCTTGGGTTACACAGGGCTCTCGAGGCCTGGATGGAAACATTCCTGGACTCTAGAGTCCTGGAATCATCCCTAGGGGGATCCACGGTAAGAGTGAGACCTGTTGCTGGATGTCCGCAGGGGGGTGTACTTTCGCCCCTTTTGTGGAGTCTAGTGGTAGACTCATTACTTGCCGATTTACAGGGCCATGGTTTCTATGCGCAGGCTTATGCTGATGACATAGTGATCCTGATTAGAGGTAAATTCCTGAATGTTATATCAGAGTTACTTGGTACAGCACTGTGTAGATCCACACAGTGGTGTGATAGAAGGGGACTTAATATTATTCCGTCCAAAATGGCGATAGTCCCCTTCACGAACAAGAGGAAACTTGACGGTCTCCTAGAACCAGTCATTTCTGGGTCAAGGATACCTTTTGTCAAGAAAGTCAAACACTTGGGAGTGATATTAGACTCAAAACTCAAGTGGAATGAACACATAACGTATGTCTGTGAAAAGGCCAAACGGGTGCTCTGGTCCTGTCGGGGCGTGGTTGGGAGGTCCTGGGGGATCAGGCCATCGGTGGCGCACTGGATATACACCATGGTGGTAAGACCCACAATCACCTATGCGGCGCTGGTATGGTGGCATAGGTGTAAAGTGGAACTTCACATAAAAGAATTGGACAAAATACAGAAACTAGGTTGCTTACTAGTCACTGGAGCCATGAAAACCACACCCACCAGGGCGATGGAGGTATTACTAGACTTGCGGCCTCTGCACTTAGAAGTGGAGAGGTTGGCCAGAATTTCTGCATATAAGCTTCAAGCGCAGAATCTTTCAAGCATGATACCCTGTGGAAGTTTTAAGCAACTCCTCGCAGGAAATGATGGACTGTGTATGCTACAAATGCCTTCGGACTACATGTTACCCGTTTTTAGACTGGACAAGAGGTTCGAGGTAATCAAAGCAGACAGAAATACTGCCCGAACCTGGCAGTCTAATCTCCCGGTTGGGGAAATTCACTGCTTCACCGACGGCTCCAAGACCCCGGAAGGAGTCGGAGCCGGAATATGGGTGGCAAGCAGAAAAGAATTGAGGACATCAATCCCGTTGGGAAAACATCCCACGGTCTTCCAGGCAGAAGTCATTGGCATAAGGACCTGCACAGAGATGCTGCTGAGTAGTGGAATCTCTCGTGCAAGAGTCAATATATACTCTGACAGCCAGGCAGCAATATCAGCCATCGAGGGCACCTGCATTAAATCCAAGATTGTGGATGAATGCAGGAGGATGTTAGATCGTTTAGCTGTCACAAACCGGGTCAAGCTACACTGGGTGCCAGGACACTCAGATATACTCGGGAATGAGGAAGCTGATAAGCTGGCAAGACAGGGGGCCAAGGAGTCGTTTTGTGGGCCAGAACCAGCTTGTGGTATATCTCTAACCCTAGCAAAAGGTATCATTGATGACTGGGCGAGGCTACAACATCTAGGCGTCTGGCAAAGAGTCCAAACGCAAAGGCAGTCAAAGCGTTTCCTAAACCAAATTGACAGGAAACGAACAAAGATGCTTCTGTCCCTACATAGGAAAGCTATGAAGGAGACTGTGGCTCTTTACACAGGTCATGCTAAGATGAATAAACATCTATACAATATGGGCCTGGCTACAACCTCTCTATGTAGGTTATGTGGGATAGAGGAGGAAACACCCGCACACATAATATGTGACTGCGCGGTACTCTCACGCAGGCGCTTTATGTGCCTAGGATCTGTTAGAATAACTGACCCAGGAAGAGACTCTGAGCTCACACCTCAGAAGATCAGAAGGTTTGTCAGAGACGCAGGGCTGCTATAAGTGGCCCAGCAGAGTGTCAGGGGCACAATAGATCTTTTAGGTCGAGTTGCTTTCCCCTTGATAGGGGCCCTGAGTATATCTATCTATCTATCAAATAAAGATAAAAAAAGGGTTTTAATTTTGAACTGTATTGAACGAGTACCCAAAAAATACATTAACTATTAAAAAGGGACCAATCGAAGCTCGCTCAAAATCGACTTCACTCGGAAAATCGTATTTTTGCCCATTTAAAACATTTTTCTTCACTTAAAGACTCATGAATATCATTTTTGATTAGTTAAGAAGAATTTTAGCCTATAAAATAAAGTTACAAGGTATAATAGTATTACCCCTTAACAATAATGTTTTTGTATACTTAATTCCTACACAACTAAGGTTAATTTATGTTTATTAAATAATTTTTGCTGCTAATTGTACTTAGGATGGTAATCATAACTTTTGAATAAGAACACTTTCTGTTCTGTTTTATTGAAAAGGTTAAAATTAAAAACTTTAAACAAAGTGCTAACATTAATTATTGTAATAATTGTCAGCAAATTCTTAAAAAGCTTCACTGAATACTGGATTTCTATATTTATACTTGCAGCATATATTTACAATAATTCACAAAGTTTAATTACATTATGGCAGTTCAGCAATTAAATATTCTATATTTAAGTAACCTTCGCCACAATCTATGAATACGGTTTTCACACCTGTTTTTGTTATTGAAAATGTTTAAGATACAGTGCGTTTGACCTAAAGATTTATAGAAATATTTATTTAAAATATATTTCAAAACTCACGTTATATTTTGCCGATACGTTATATATTGGCATATATATTTTATGATTGTATTTATATAATTTGTCATATTAATTACAAAAATGAATGTCGTTTTCACAACAACAAAAAATTGTTTTCTTTGCCCTATTTGCTTCTTCGAGAGTGTGGAGTGTAAGTAATAACTTTATTTATTTATTTTTTTAAATTAGAGCATCACTAGATGAAATTCTGGAAGCCAGGTATAGATTGTAGATCTCTACGTATTTTTTATGATTGTATTTATATAATTTGTCATATTAATTACCAAAATTAAAGACGTTTTCACAACAACAAAAAATTGTTTTCTTTGCCCTATTTGCTTCTTCGAGAGTGTGGAGTGTAAGTAATAACTTTTTTTATTTATTTTTTTTATATATATTTTTTAAAATAGAGCATCACTAGATGAAATTCTGGAAGCCACGTATAGATTGTAGATTTCTACGTATTTTTTATGATTGTATTTATATAATTTGTCATATTAATTACAAAAATTAAAGACGTTTTCACAACAACAAAAAATTGTTTTCTTTGCCCTATTTTTTAGTTCGCTATTGTGCTTGCTTCTTCGAGAGTGTGGAGTGTAAGTAATTTTTTTTTCTTTTTTTTTTAAATTAGAGCATCACTAGATGAAATTCTGGAAGCCACGTATAGATTGTAGATCTCTGGTAGAAATGCATTGGGTGCAGAATCATATGCTTCAAAAGCAAAATGTCTTTTTGGATTTAGCCGCATTTTCGTCGACCAAGCTAGGGCCCTTACTGAGACAAGTCTTCCTCCTAGACAATTGACTCATGAAAATTGGTTAAGTCCCTGAAAATGTTTTCTTGAAAATAAAAGAAGAGTGGAAACTTTGGCCCCTATTTCTTATTTCCCATCCAGCAATTATGGTCCAAGAGCTAACTGGAAAGAGAGGTCATAATCGAACAACCGGTTGGATTTAAGATATTCTAGGAAACTTTATTTGCTGGACCTAATAATCGTATCTCTTGCTATAGCCCGTTCAGTTCGATGAAATAGTTCTAATCCCGCATGCAGCTGCACGCCATTCACCTTGCACTGGAAAATGCACACCACATTCAACAACCAAAAATAACAATTTTTACGGACTCACTCAGCTCAATACATGGACTACAAAACATGTACAACGACAATCCCATAATTATGAACATACTAGAACAGATACACCGGACGAATAAAGAAATAACAATATATTGGCTCCCAGGACATGAGGACATAGGACAAAGCAGTCAAGTTGACGTACTGGCTCGGACGACGGCAAGACAAAACCAACTAGACATACACGGAGTTACATTACAAGATATGCAAACTGAAGCCAGAAGATTTGTTACAGAGAAGTGGGAGCAAGCCTGGCACATGACGACGGATGACAAACTTCGAGAAATCAAACGAACAGTAAGTGAATGGCCTTCAAGCAAAAGGGATAATAGAAGAGACGAAGTGATATTATGCCGCTTAAGAATTGGCCATTCCCGACTGACACACTCTTATCTCATGACACGACAGGACAGACCGACATGTACACAGTGTAACACACCGCTGACTATAAAGCACATACTGACTGAATGTTTACAGCGACAAAACTATGACTTACCTTACAATATGACTGAATTACTCGGCGATGGAAGCAAATATATCGATGAGATATTGAACTACCTAAACAAGACAAACTTACTAACCAGATTATAGCATAAATTTAGAAAGGAAGAAGAGTGAAAACAACCCATAGAGATTTGTTTATATATACCATTATTATTTATATAAAAAATATGCCATTGTTAATTTATATGTTATATGTGTGTGTGTATGCAGGTGTGTACATGTGTGCATTTTTTTTTTTTTTTTTTTTTTTTTTTTATTAATGTATTTATTCTATTATATCTTTATTAACGCTCTATTATATTATATCTTTATTTATATTTCTCTATTATATATTTATTAAGGTTCTATGATAGTATATCTTTATTAAGGTATTTATTCTATTATATCTTAATCTGAATAGTATTATCCTATGTCTAGAAGCAGAATAAACTATATAAACATAGTGTAATGTATATTTGCATAATGATGATGTATATATTGTTGATGTTGATGTATATATATAATAATGTGTTTGTATGCACATATGTAATAACCAAATTGTATCTAAGTATATATGCATGTAGATGTGTATGTATGTACGTATGTGTAATGTTTGTTCTGAGCAAGTCGCTATAGTTGCGAAAAGCTCATAAAATAAATATATATATAATCCCGCATGCGCAAAATTCTGAGGGAAATATTCCCGACGGTTCCGCCATTTGCATTATTTTCATTATAATTAACAACACGCTACTTTAAACTCACTAAAAACTGATTATGTCTCGTCTAGGAGTAGGGAAGGTTTTTAGAGTTCCGGCAAGGGATTTAATATTTATCAAAGCTATGGCTAAAAACAATTTAAGCTATAGCCTGTTCAAATAAATAGTATAGTTGGAGGGAACAGAGCGTGGCCTATATTCCCCGTGCAAGAAATTGGTGATAAAGTTTCTCTCTGTTATAACCTTATCACTAGGAGGTTTAAAAGGTATAGCTTTGGCTAAGTATTGATAAATATTAGACACTATTTCCTTTGCCTGACCCCTGAAGGCCTTCCCTAGTCTTAAATGAGTCATAATCAGTTTTTACAAAGTTTCACGTATCTTGTTGTTCCTTGGAATGGGAGTTTGTGGAGTATATATATATATATATATATATATATATATATATATATATATATATATATATACCTTTCAAATTGGACGACGGATTTTTGTACCAAATTTCATCAATATCGGACCATTAGGGACGCCAGAAATCCACGAACAGACAAATATAACTAGTACTTTAGTATATCGACTAGACGAATAACACTTTAATTAAAAGTCAGTACATAGACGGCCACACTTGACGATTATATTTGCTTTAGTTATAAGTGTTGTATTTTTAGTGCGGATCCTGCCTCCCCTCATAGGAAGGAACCCCGCTTATAAGGTTGAACTCATGTAGCAATCCGGAAGTGCCGACTAGAAAATTTTACGTTTCAGAACCCCCAGGGAACGAAAATAACGGTGGTTTAAATTTGTATATGTATTTGTCTGTTCGCGCTTTCCTGGCCTCAATAATGGTCTGATTTTGATGAAACTTGGTACACAAATTTTTCGTCTAATTTGAAAGGTCAAGTTCGTTAACCAGAATTTTACGTTTCAGAACACCTAGAGAACGAAAATAACGGTGGTTCAAATTTGTATATATATTTGGCCCCTATTTCTTATTTCCCATCCAGCAATTATGGTCCAAGAGCTAACTGGAAAGAGAGGTCATAATCGAACATCCGGTTGGATTTAAGATATTCTAGGAAACTTTATTTGCTGGACCTAATAATCGTATCTCTTGCTATAGCCCGTTCAGTTCGATGAAATAGTTCTAATCCCGCATGCGCGAAATTCTGAGGGAAATATTCCCGACGGTTCCGCCAATTGCATTACTTTCATTACAATTAACAACAGGCTACTTTAAACTCACTAAAAACTGATTATGTCTCGTCTAGGAGTAGGGAAGGTTTTTAGAGTTCAGGCAAGGGATTTAATATTTATCAAAGCTATGGCTAAAAACAATTTAAGCTATAGCCTGTTCAAATAAATAGTATAGTTGGAGGGAACAGAGCGTGGCCTATATTCCCCGTGCAAGAAATTGGTGATAAAGTTTCTCTTTGTTATAACCTTATCACTAGGAGGTTTAAAAGGTATAGCTTTGGCTAAGTATTGATAAATATTAGACACTTATTTCTTTGTCTGACCCCTGAAGGCCTTCCCTAGTCATAAATGAGTCAAAGTTTCTACAAAGTTTTTACAAAGTTTCATGTATCTTGTTGTTCCTTGGAATGGGAGTTTGTGGAGTATATATATATATATATATATATATATATATATATATATATATATATATATGTATATATATATATATATTTGTCCGCTTGCGCTTTCCTGGCCTTGGATTTTGAGATATCTACTATATATTTGTCAAATACCACTCACTCACTCACTCACTCACTCACTCACTCACTCACTCACTCACTCATCTATCATCCCCCAGCCCAAACCGCTCGACAGAAAATTTTGAAATTTTGCATGGACACTCCCTATATAACGTAGGCGCTCGCTAAGAAAGGATTTTTTGATATTAGTATTTTTAAGCATTTTTAGGGGGGTTTAAAGTTTGAGTTGGTTAGAGAAGGCAAGCCTAGGCAGCCTGCGTTGCTAGGGCGATAAAGAACAGCTGTTACCTTACATTATCTATTTCATAGTTTTATTTCTAATTGAGGTTAATTTCAACTATGATGGCAGACCTTGAATTACTAGAAATTAACTGTCCCACATTGAGTTTTAATTGCGTTTCTTTTCTGCCTGTCCCCGTCAGATAGGCTTGCCATATTTTTGGAGAGTTAAACCGAGACACATTAATATGGGATGGGCATACCAGGGGGGGGGGGGGGGGGGGGGTATAAAAAGAGTACAAATTATAAGCAAAATGGTTGGTGAGTTTTAAGCCTAGCAACTAACGGGAAGGGGGAATCCTAAACTGTTCGTCTACCCAAACCTTAAAAATAAGAACGGAACTATTTTTGCTACTTGATTTTCTTAAAAAAATATCTCAGCCAAATAGTAGTGTCTGGCAGCTGGCAGCTCTGTGCAGGTAGTTCCAGCGTTTTACAGTTAGATTACTTCTCATATCTTTGACACTGTGAGCAGTAGTAAAAATGTCGACTGTAGAAAAGTAACCGATTTATAAAAGATTCTTATAAACATGAATTCATTACTTTTTACATCTTACATCCTTTTCCGGGACATTGATAAAACCGGGCGGGACACCGAAACAATTGCAAAATACCGGGACAGTCCCGGTCAAACCGTGATGTATGGCATATCCTTAGGTTTTCCAGGCGAGGTAATAATATCCGGAACCCTTGCACAGCCTCCTCGCCTATCACCTTGGTAATGCTCGCAAATATAATGGGTGTTTCCAAATAACTTTTTGGAAACATAAACTTTTAAATTTTAACGCCCATTCAATAACATATAGTATGACGGGAACCGTGCTATAATAAACTGCACAAAATTGTATAGTAACGTAATTTTAATGAAACATTATTTAACGCAATAAAATAACTACTTATCTGCCGTGACGAAGCACGGGTATTCAGCTAGTTGTTTAATATTTATCACAGCTAAGGCTAAAAACAATTTAACCTATAGCCTGTTCAAGAGAGAGAAATCATTTTTATTAATGAAATGCTGCCCATTTTCAATGGGTTGCTACCACACAGCCTACTTATCACTCCTTGTAGGAGATTCATTCCTCTTCCAAAAAAGAGTCCCAAAATATGTTATTTAAAAAAAAAAAGAGACAGATCGGTAACTCCGAGAATATCTTCTCCTGTGATGGTCCTTCATGTTTATCCTCCTTTTGCTTAATTGTATAAGTGGTGATGAAGAATTCCTAGCGAGTCTACAATGATGGACTCAGCCAATTTGTGCAAATGTTCGAATTTTTTGTCACACTCTTGGAAGAATTCTGCTGTAGTCCTGGGAATGGCACCTCTTGCCCCGAACCAAAGCCCTCTTACCTCGAAATCTCTTTCTCCGTAAGTTTCTAGGAACTTCTCCTTTAGGTAAGGGATGCATTTCTCATAAATAGCCTTCTTCTCTTTGTCGACTTTTGAGGCCTTGTCGAGGTCATTGCATTCGTATCTCACTGTAGGGTCGACGATTAGGGCTTTTCTACTTTTCTTATGGATTGCCAAAACATCTATAAATCTAGTTGAACCCTCTGAGTCGATGCAGTAAACCTCGTCGAATCAGGCATAGTCCTTTTTTTCCAGGAGGTTTTGAATTTCTTTTTTTACTTTGTGGTGCCGCCTGGTGACGAGAAGGGAGTTGTAGGGGCATTTTCCCAGCACATGAGCTGGTGTTTCAGTCTCTCTACTACATTTGAGACAGAGGGGCCCTACTTCACCCAAAATTCGTCCACTTACACCTGGCACACAACGAAGAGGTGCATAATTTACATTCAGTTTAATCGCATTTGTCCATTCCGAGCCTGCCAAAACTTGTTTTTCAGTCATAAACTTATTCGCCTTCGGAGTGTCTTTAAAATGCCGGACTCCAACACCTTGCCATTTGCAGGATGCCCATTCTTCAAATGCTTCCTCTCGGAGGGATTGTCTTACTTTCCTAATACTGGTGTCGGAGGACGTTGGGACATTAAGTCGTCCTGCACAATTGGCTACTTCATCACTGTAATTAAACACTGACTGAAATAAATTACCACTGACCATGGACAGACGCTGGGCTATGGGCCAATGTTGAAAGGGAGCTTCCCACACACATCTGACTAGTCCGAGGCCCCGATATCTCCTAGGTGCATATATCATGGAGCTTGAGGTTGCTGCAGGAAGACCAATGATAGCTTTAACGCTCCTTCTGATCATGGTGTCCACACCTTCAAGAATAGCAGGACGAAGTTTGATTAGGGGAGCAGTCTGAAGTGGGTAGGTCAAGATGGGGAATACATACTGATTGATAATACTAAGTTTTTGATCAGGTTTCAGGAGGCTGGAGGTTATCATCTTATCCAGATTCTCTTTCAACTTTTAATTCCAGTTCACCAGAGAACGTGCAACCTAAATATTTGATTTTTTCGCCTTTATCAATCGTATATATTTGGTCACCATTTTCCAGTTTTAGCACCGTGGTCTTTAATAATCCTTCCGAAACCACAATGCATGTGCTTTTGTTTGGATTGACTGCAAGGCCGATCTCTTCAAAAATTTTCTGTATTTTATTTATGACCCTTTCAGCTGATTTTACATCTCGACTGCAGACAGCTTGATCGTCAGCAACCCCATTCAGTATGACTGTTCTCTTTGAGTTCTCCAGCTTGTAGCCATAAGTATCAGCAAATTGTTGGTCACAGATGTCGCGGTAAAGATGATCAATCGCAAGATTGAATAATGTAGGCGATAAAGGACCTCCTTGAGGAACCCCTAGTAGAATAGTTGGAGGGATCAGGGCGTGACCTCATGCAAGAAATTGGTGATAAAGTTTCTCTCTGTTATAACCTTATCACTAGGAGGTTTAAAAGGTATAGCTTTGGCTAAGTATTGATAAATATTAGACACTATTTCCTTTGTCTGACCCCTGAAGGCCTTCCCTAGTCTTAAATGAGTCATAATCAGTTTTTACAAAGTTTCACGTATCTTGTTGTTCCTTGGAATGGGTGTTTGCAAATGGTGGATCCGTCGGGAATATTTCCCTCAAAACTTCGCGCATGCGGAATTGAACTTTTCCATCTAACTGATCATACATTAGGGTAAATGACCCAATAGTTGACTCTTTAAGGAAGGGTTATTTTACTTAAAATAATTCTTCGCTTAGTTTATGAAGATAATAAATTTTGAATATATCAAATTATTCGTCAGCTCATTCTCTATGAAATTCACATAAACCAATTTTAGATACATAAAGTATTTCAAGAAAAATAAATCAATAAATGCTGCCTTACTCTGGTCCTAATGTTGACACGTCTGCAGTAGGTCGGTGCCTAAGTTTGACTTTTCTCTTCCTAAGGATGACAGTGAGGGAAAATGAAAATAATACAACTTTATTCTTTGAACAAACAACCAAATTGGATTGAAAACAGCTGGAACAATGAATAATATAATGAATTCGAAAGAGATCCTTTTCGAATAACAAACAATTAGGTACAACAATTATTTTTAACTGAAAATCGTAACTAGGAAGAATAACAATATGCCTCCGAATTTTTCCATGTAGAGTCAGTGGTTCTGGAAATTAATGTATTTTATGCAAATACTAGAGGATTGGTAAGTTTACAAGTAATTTGGCTAGTAGATATTGGAAAATCATGCAGATCAGCGGAAAAAACAGTTTTTAGCACTTTCCTCCGAAGGAAAGTAACTATTGAGGTTGGACTCATGACGAAATTTTTGAAAAATTTCTTCAAATCTTTATCGATCCTACCTAGTAGACACCGAAAATGACCCCCGTTAAAATTTATATATATATCTATATATATATATATATATATATATATATATATATATATATATATATATGTATATATATATATGCATATATATATATATATGTGTCTGTTAACACGATAGCGGCCAGAGTTTTTGTTTTTTCGTCACGAAACTTGGTATATAGCATTCAATTAGCAAACGATTGAACGAGTTCGTTAACCACCAAAATCGGTCCACCGGAAGGGGGGGTTTACCCCGAACCGAAAACACTAATTTGACCATTTCAGCCGTAATATTTGTTATATTTCAACGAAACTTGGTATTCGTACTGGTAATATAGAGAGAAAAGTGAGATATAAAAATAAGCTAAATCCGTTCATAAGGAGGGGGGTTTACTCCGGTCCGACAATACCAATTCGCCACTACCAGCCGTGATTTTAGGTATATTTCGACGATACTCGGTATTCATAGTGGTAATCTACAGGTAAATATGTGTTGTAAAAATAAACTAAATCGGTTCATTAGGAGGGGGGGTTTACTCCAGACCCACAATACCAATTCGCCACTACCAACCGTGATTTTTGGTATATTTCGACGAAACTCGGTATTCGTAGTGGTAATCTACAGGTAAATATGTGTTGTAAAAATAAACTAAATCGGTTCATTAGGAGGGGGGGTTTACTCCGGACCCAAATTACTAATATACTCATACTGGTCGTAATTTCTGCTGTATTGTAACGAAACGCGGTATACGTCGTGGGTAACTCATGAGAAAGAAGTGTTGTAAAAATGAGCTGAATCGGTCAATCAGAAAGGGGGGTTTACTTTGTAATATATTTCAATAGAAAAGCCAGCCAGACATAGGTTCACAAAGGCGCCGCAAGGAGCGCTAGAGGGACTGTATCCGGTTCCTGCGTTAGATCAAAATACGATAATATGAGGATTTTGTATTTATTACGTAGTGTATTAGGTACCATGTGTAAACATAACTCTGGAAGCAAATTAATAATTTATCAGTTACACATTACAAAATTAAAAGAGAACTATTCATGTTTTTATTTTATTTATGTAGGATATTTTAAGCAAATTGTTCTGGAAAGCAGTCTACACTACCCAAATTCTGAGGAAAGTGCTTAGTTATGCAGCTCCTGCGTGACGGACTTTTTTATTCTATTGTGAGCAACAAGGGACAACTGCATTGGCGGAAATCCAACTCACCACTTGTCAAACATATTTCCCGTGCTGTTTTTCCTTCAACTAGAACTACAATAATCACCTACTCTTACAATGTTAACTTTGTTTATAACTTGCCTATTATAGCCATTTTCATCTTTCATCCCTTGGTCATTTTTTTTTTAAACAGGTTCCAGTCATAAGAAATTAATAAAATCAGGATACATGAATTTTTAAGGAAAATCTCAACTAAATGTTTTAGTATGCATCACTGACAACCGTTTTCCTAAAGTTGACATTAGTGTCAAGAAAAGGAGCCCTGGTTGTTTATTGTGTTCCCAATGTTGACACTATCATTATCTCAAGATTTTTTTATTTAACATGAGTCAAACCTTTTACAGTCCATAATTAAAGTATCATAGAGTTCTTAGAGATCACAAAAAACTATTTAATGCACGCATTGCAAAACAAAATTCTTAAGAAATATTCTTAATCTCCTATCAAATTCACTAAGTGAAGAGAGCAGCAGGAGTTGACTCGAGGATTTTTCATACTAAAATGGCTGCAGATGTTATTAACGGAGTTGCATAGTTGATCGGGTCAGTCGACATTATTCTTCAACACCTGTTCTTCCATTTGGATGCAAACTTATTGAATTCTCTTGAATCTAATTGTTATTTTTCAAATTTAAATTTGAAGTGACAACTTAAGGAGTAGTGTCAACGATCGGGTCATTTACCCCAAATCAACATCTTTGTTGCTCTTGAGATCGACTATCACCTATGAAAGGTTGATACTTTTATCCGTTAAACGCTGTATATGAAGGGCGTACCATGGAGATAAGACCAATAGAGAAGTTTCTGACATAAATTGATAAGATGAAATGACCAACCGAAGTTCGACGACCCCCTCCCACGAGGTGAATGTGGAGCATGAGTAAGGTAGGTCGAGAAGGACTCGTTCAACAGCAGTGGCCTTTCGGATTTCATAAACACCCACTCACTTATTCAGAAAGTCCAATCATATCTACATTTCACCCGGTGCCACTTCCCCCCCCCCCACCCTTAGCTCATGATTCAGCTAGAAATAGTCTTGTTTCAGAAGGTGGATTAAGGCCCTATCTTATGTACGACGTCGATATGGCTTGACAATGTCGTTTCATTGGGGAAAAGAAAATTCTGACTCACAGGAAACGCGTCATTTTAATGTCCTTGTAAAATTTGCTGTAATTTTGGCGCTCATAATAGAAACTCTAAACCGAGTGGGAGATCATCTTTCAATGTCGAATGATGTATATTTTTCACCATGGATCTTCGGAAGGATGACCTATAGAAAGACTAATACACTCACATTAAGACCCGTTCGGTTCTAACGAAGTAACGGAAGTAACCCGTTTCGGGTGAACATCCATGCCATCCATCCTACCTCCTACCCATTGTTCCTGCTAAAATTGTTCCGTTCTTATCCCTAGTGTCATTTGAAAAGAATGAAATAGAAACACTTATTATTTTGGTTCGACATTTCTTGAAATATTTATGACCGATGACAAAAGGGCAGCGCAACCTTTTACCTGGAACACCCAACAGAGACTTGGCAGCCCCACTGCTACAGACATGAAATTCTTATTTCATAACTCAATGTAGTCAAAAAATATCAAAATGTTTCTAATTTTCTTGACTTCTTCTACTATAATACTAATTCTAAAAAGAAATGTAATTTAAAACAATAAATAACCAATTAAAAAATAAGCTAAACATCTACGAAACCCCGTTAACAGAAACAAACACATTTAAAGTTTTAAGCACTTATTTCTCCGATTGACATCGACTAATCGAAGATTACTTCAGAATCTAGTATTTAGAGCATTTATTAAGCTTTCGAATGGTAACCTTGCGCTTACTGAATTCCCCGCCCTTTTTGAGATATTAAGGAAAATATACGAAGTTCCCAAAACATTTCATTTTTAAAAATAAAATATTTTATTCTAATCCTTCCTTAACTCCAAACGAAACCAAAATTTGAACATCTTTATTCACAAGAATTTCTTGATTTAACAACTATTTTCCCGATTTTCTCGGAAACGGATAAAGCTATCGCCTTAAAAATGGTTCCATTCGTTTTACTATCCCAAGAAGTCTATAAAACGAGTACTTACAAGCATATAATGTAAGCGTAGATATTTTTTTCGCGCGAATTTTGCTCCAAAAACCATGTTCCAGTGGACGGATTCTTCTGGTTAACGAACATGACCTGTCAAATTAGACGAAACATTTTTGTACTAAGTTTCATCAAAATCCAAGGCCAGGAAAGCGCAAGCAGACAAATATATATATATATATATATATATATATATATATATATATATATATATATATATATATATATATATATATATATATATACTCCACAAACTCCCATTCCAAGGAACAACAAGATACATGAAACTTTGTAAAAACTTTGTAGAAACTTTGACTCATTTATGACTAGGGAAGGCCTTCAGGGGTCAGACAAAGAAATAAGTGTCTAATATTTATCAATACTTAGCCAAAGCTATACCTTTTAAACCTCCTAGTGATAAGGTTATAACAAAGAGAAACGTTATCACCAATTTCTTGCACGGGGAATATAGGCCACGCTCTGTTCCCTCCAAATATACTATTTATTTGAACAGGCTATAGCTTAAATTGTTTTAAGCCATAGCTTTGATAAATATTAAATCCCTTGCCTGACCTCTAAAAACCTTCCCTACTCCTAAACGAGACATAATCAGTTTTTAGTGAGTTTAAAGTAGCGTGTTGTTAATTGTAATGAAAATAATGCAAATGGCGGAACCGTCGGGAATATATCCCTCAGAATTTCGCGCATGCGGGATTAGAACTATTTCATCGAACTGAACGGGCTATAGCAAGAGATACGATTATTAGGTCCAGCAAATAAAGTTTCCTAGAATATCTTAAATCCAACCGGGTGTTCGATTATGATCTCTCTTTCCAGTTAGCTCTTGGACCATAATTGCTGGATGGGAAATAAGAAATAGGGGACAAAGTTTCCACTCTTCTTTTATTTTCAAGAAAACATTTTCAGGGACTTAACCAATTTTCATGAGTCCCTTGTCTAGGAGGAAGACTTGTCTCAGTAAGGGCCCTAGCTTGGTCGACGAATATGCGGCTAAATCCATAAAGACATTTTGCTTTTGAAGCATATGATTCTGCACCCAATGCATTTCTGCCAGAGATCTACAATCTGTACCTGGCTTCCAGAATTTCATCTAGTGATGCTCTACTTTAAAAAAAAAAATTATTACTTACAATCCACACTCTCGAAGAAGCAAATAGGGCAAAGAAAACAATTTTTTTTTGTTGAGAAAACGACTTTCATTTTTGTAATTAATATGACAAATTATATAAATACAATCATAAAATATATGCCGATTTTTTTTATGAATATATAACGTATCGGCAAAATATAACGTGAGTTTTGAAATATTTTTTAAATAAATATTTCTATAAATCTTTAGGTCAAACGCACTGTATCTTAAACATTTTCAATAACAAAAACAGGTGTGAAAACCGTATTCATAGATTGTGGCGAAGGTTACTTAAATATAGAATATTTATTTGCTGAACTGCCATAATGTAATTAAACTTTGTGAATTATTGTAAATATATGCTGCAAGTATAAATATAGAAATTCATTATTCAGTGAAGCTTTTTAAGAATTTGCTGACAATTATTACAATAATTAATGTTAGCACTTTGTTTAAAGTTTTTAATTTTAACCTTTTCAATAAAACAGAACAGAAAGTGTTCTTATTCAAAAGTTATGATTACCATCCTAAGTACAATTAGCAGCAAAAATTATTTAATAAACATAAATTAACCTAAGTTGTGTAGGAATTGAGTATACAAAAACATTATTGTTAAGGGGTAATACTATTATACCTTGTAACTTTATTTTATAGGCTAAAATTCTTCTTAACTAATTAAAAATGACATTCATGAGTGTTTAAGTGAAGAAAAATGTTCTAAATGGGCAAAAATACGATTTTCCGAGTGAAGTCGGTTTTGAGCGAGCTTCGATTGGTCCCTTTTTAATAGTTAATGTATTTTTTGGGTACTCGTTCAATACAGTTCAAAATTAAAACCCTTTTTTTATCTTTATTACAAGAATGTATGAAAAAAAATTAAATAGGGAAAAAATGAACATTTCAGAACATTAAACTTTAAAGCTTGGTAATGTTTTTTATGTATTTTATTGCTTTTTATTTTTGTAATTTCTTATGTTGGGAAAATTTTGTGTGTAAAACAGGATATGAAAAATGAGACCAATTTTCTGTTGCTAGAAATAATGTAAATTTTGGGAACTTTCATTAATATCTCGAAAACGGTTGAAAATCTTGGTAAACGGAAGGTTACCATTAGAAAGCTTATTAAATGCTCTACATAAAAGGTTCTAATGAAAGTTTTGATTAGGCGATGACAATCGGAGAAATAAGAGCTTAAAGCTTTAAAGTAATTGATTTCGCTTATTCGAACTGTTCTTTTTGTCTGTTTTTTATTCCTTGTTATTTTTTAATTGCTTATATTTGGATAATGTATTCGAAAATAAAACAGGTTTAGTAAAATAACAAAAACAATTTATTGTTAGAAATATAGAGTTCCAAGATTCCAAGACCTTGTAACTAGCGGGAAAGTTTCTAGTGTTGCCGACCCTTCCAGGTAAGATTGTAAATCCTACCTTTCAAGACTGGTGGAACCAAAATAATAACTGTCGGGGTTCGGTCACTGCTACTTTTATCGTAAAAATGGTTTTATTGTGCCGACGTTTCGGCTTGAACTTCAAGCCTTCATCAGGGCTGTAAATACAAGTAGGACATATTTAACACTAATATATGCACATATCTATGTAAATATACCTAACATATATATATATATATATATATATATATATATATATATTTATATATATATGCATAAACACATACACATATACACGCACACATATGTACATATATATGCCCACATACATACACATATGGGGTATGTATTATTAAGTAGCAGTGACCGAACCCGGACAATCCCTACCTTGCATCATCAACGGTCAACGATCTCCTCTCAACAAAATAATAACTGCTTCTATTTTAATCTTTCGAAATTAGACTAGGGATAAGAACGGAACCGCGCTAAGATGAGGCAGTTCCTGCGAGTCGGACTTTTTTTTCTTTTTTCTTTTAATGTTGTTTTTGTATGTAATGATGTTTTTGATTCATTGAATTATAGCGATTTTATGATTGATTTTCGAGTGATTTTTTAATAGAAAATGAATAATTGTTCACGACTTTTGAAGAAATTAATATTTCTTAAACATACTAGGTACTTTAATAGATTTAAACTTCTTCTTTCGAAATTATTTTTGTTTTTCGATCTAGATTTAAAATTGCCGCATGCAGACTATCGCCCGTAAAAAAACATGGTTTTCGTTCGTCAATTGCAACATTTTTTTTTTGATACTTTAACGTCCCCTATAAAGTGTTTGATATAAATAATTGAAAAAGATGTATTTATTTGTTATTTATGAATTCAAGAAAATTACTTTGATTTTGATTGCAAAAGGTAGTATTACGCCTTAAACAAACCATACCAACCAGTATAATTTTGCATTTTAAGAAACAACTTTTCCATCTATAATAGTGGCGGAATGATAGGATTTGTTAATAATGACTGAGTTCCGTACAGTACAGCTTACCAGAACACTGTTAATTATTTCTGAACCACCCGTGATTGTAGAAGATCGTATCTCAGAATAGAAAACTTTAGAACTCTGAACAGTCGACTTGATCAAAGATGAAGAACAAGCTGAGGAATTTTGGAGCGTAGTATCAACAACATGTGCGCCTTTCACTTTTGAAGAGTCTATAGATGCGCCGGAAGTTGAAGATTTCTTGCTTGGCGCATTGCAGCCTTCCAAAACTCCAATGTACGAATTAGTAATGTACGAACTGACAACATTGTTAAAAGAGAATTTAGAGACATCAGCAAAAATTTCTGTTACACTAAGGTTTTTCAGTTTTGGTTCTTCGTATTCTGCGTCCAAAACGGAAGAGTAGATGGTGGATTGGTCGACGAAAGAGTAAAAGAAAGAAGTTTTAACAGATGTAGTCGACCTGATTCCAGAAAGTCTTGCCTTGCTGTTGATCACGGTAGATTTTTCGACCAAAGATCTAGCGAAAGTAGAACCCGGGGTAGTTGAGTCCGTAGTCACAGAATCATCATTGGCCTCCGAAGCTTCAGCGATTTGGAGCGATAAAACTGCAGCACAAAATGCAAAAACGCACAACGCCTTTGAAGAGAACATGATGGCAAACTGAACAGTTGCAGACCCTCACGGACTATTTATTATGTTCTTTGGTACTTGTAAAACCTAGTCACTTAATTGGCTTTGAGTCATCACCTTTATCAAATGTTAGTTGTTTGTCTACTTGTGGTTAAGGGGAAAAAACTGCGACGTTATCATTGCCCGACTTTATCAAATGTCCTTCAAAAAATATGAAGATGATTAGTGTTAAATCTATATTTGTCTTATTAACTAGTACTTTAGTATATCGACTAGACGAATAACACTTTAATTAAAAGTCAGTACATAGACGGCCACACTTGACGATTATATTTGCTTTAGTTAAAAGTGTTGTATTTTTATTGCGGATCCTCCCTCCCCTCATAGGAAGGAACCCCGCTTATAAGGTTGAACTCATGAAGCAATCCGGTGTGCCGACTAGAAAATTTTACGTTTCAGAACACCTAGAGAACGAAAATAACGGTGGTTCAAATTTATATATATATATATATATATATATATATATATATATATATATATATATATATTTGTCTGCTTGCGCTTTCCTGGCCTCAATAATGGTCCGATTTTGATGAAACTTGGTACAAAAATTTTTCGTCTAATTTGAAAGGTCAAGTTCGTTAACCAGAAGAATCCGTCCACTGGAACATGGTTTTTGGAGCGAAATTCGCGCGAAAAAAATATTTACGCTTACATCATATGCTTGTAAGTACTCGTTTTATAGACTTCTTGGGATAGTAAAACGAATGGAACCATTTTTAAGGCGATAGCTTTATCCGTTTCCGAGAAAATCGGGAAAATAGTTGTTAAATCAAGAAATTCATTTGAATAGAGTTGTTCAAATTTTGGTTTCGTTTGGAGTTAAGGAAGGATTAGAATAAAATATTTTATTTTTCAAAATGAAATGTTTTGGGAACTTGGTATATTTTCCTTAATATCTCAAGAAGGGCGGGGAATTCAGTAAGCGCAAGGTTACCATTCGAAAGCTTAATAAATGCTCTAAATACTAGATTCTGAAGTAATCTTCGATTAGTCGATGTCAATCGGAGAAATACGTGCTTAAAACTTTAAATGTGTTTGTTTCTGTTAACGGGGTTTCGTAGTTGTTTAGCTCACTTTAAATGTGTTTGTTTCTGTTAACGGGGTTTCGTAGTTGTTTAGCTCACTTTTTAATTGGTTATTTTTTGTTTTAAATTACATTTCTTTTTAGAATTAGTATTATAGTAGAAGAAGTCAAGAAAATTAGAAACATTTTGATATTTTTTGACTACATTGAGTTATGAAATAAGAATTTCATGTCTGTAGCAGTGCGGCTGCCAAGTCTCTGTTGGGTGTTCCAGGTAAAAGGGTGCGCTGCCCTTTTGTCATCGGTCATAAATATTTCAAGAAATGTCGAACCAAAATAATAAGTGTTTTGTATTTCATTCTTTTCAAATGACACTAGGGATAAGAACGGAACCGCGCTCAGATGACTCAGTTCCTGCGAGTCATCTGAGCGCGGAACGGGTTACTTCCGTTACTTCGTTAGAACCGAACGGGTCTTAATGTGAGTGTATTAGTCTTTCTATAGGTCATCCTTCCGAAGATCCATGGTGAAAAATATACATCATTCGACATTGAAAGATGATCTCCCACTCGGTTTAGAGTTTCTATTATGTGCGCCAAAATTACAGAAAATTTTACAAGGACATTAAAATGACGCGTTTCCTGTGAGTCAGAATTTTCTTTTCCCCAATGAAACGACATTGTCAAGCCATATCGACGTCGTACATAAGCCATATCGACGTCGCACATTTTTCTTATTTTCATTAATAAATAGCTTATAGTATAAAGTATAATGAGTTGAAATGCATTTCTAATGACGCTAACATCCGGTTTGAAGCACGCCCCGGGAGCCGTGCGAAGTCTCACCCCGGTAGCCGGGGCGTGGGCACCAACTAGAGTCCCATACGGTTACCTGAAATGGTTCGTATCATTGTCTTTGTTGGGAAATCTATTGTAGAAATACCAATAGATGATATTATACTTATGCCCAAGTTAATATCCTGCTTTTCGTTGAAGGATTTTGTTCAAATCTTGTATGATGTTCATTGAAGGGTTGAGAAGGTGTTTTATGAGGAATATGACTAAATAGGAGAAGGTTGTGGTGGGGTTGAGAGGCCGACCCCTTTTCCCCGAGCTTGTTGAAGGTATGGCATCCACTTCGCCAGTAAGAAAAATAATTACTACTTCCAACCACGAAGAAAACTTAGATTTATCCCTGTTAGTCTTCCTCCATCTAGCCATATAATTTGAATATAAAATTTTGAGTGTTTTTTCTAACACGGTTATCTTCTGTAAGACCAAATGCTTGCACCGCCCTTCTATAAACAAATTTCAAACGATCTCGAAGTAATTATGAGCTCTCCAAAATTTCTTCTACATAGCATCTCTCTTAAAGAAAAAAATAAATAAAAAAAATTAAAAAAGGTGCCTTTTAAATTATTTTTTCGGTAATGGCACTTCTATATTTGAAGATCAATAATCTATTATGGACTAAGTGACAAAAAAAAAACAGTTAACAATTTTTATAACGTTCAAAGTGCCAGTTTATACGTATAGAACTCCAGTGCCCAGACTTCCATACTTTTATACAAAAATAAAAATGTCACTCTATAATAATTTTAAGTAATTATTCAGACTTTTTCATGGAAATATTTCACAAGATGTCGCACATTATAGATGATTTGTCTTCATTTAAAAACGGTGCAAATCAGAGTTTCATTTATTACAGCATAATAAATGACCAAGTTAAAAAAAAAAGAAAGGAATTTACCAAAATCTGTCCTTTACTTCTCAGTAAAAATCGGTTCGTAGAAATCTATGTGCACTGTACCTTCACTCAAGAACAACACAAGGAATACTGACCCAAATTACTGCCAGCAGATGTCCTCTGGGTAGGGGTCATCTGCTGGCATATGAGGGTCAGGGCTACCTGCCACCGCAGCAGACAGCGCACCGAGCCTAGGTTTTCCCCATAAAATTCCCTCCCAATACCAAAGGGGCACCGAGGGGCAGACAAACCTTACATATTCTGTTAGAGGAATGTAAAGGCTACAAGCTGACACAAATAACTCCGCGATTCCTCGTGATGCTGATGTTTAAAACCTTTCTAAATTTCACATAGGCGTGTTAAAAATACTTAATTTTAAAAATCTGTTACCCAACTCCATATCAAGATATTTCGATAGTTTTGCCATATTTATGTAGTCCATCTATGGTACCTTAAATACAGAAAAAATTATAAAAATAAAAAAAAATATTATGGCAAATTAATTGATTAGTATCCTAGGGTTGCAAATAATGTTCAAGCACACATGTATAGAACCGCCATCTTTGAACCGTCTCAGAGACCAAATGGACGGAGGCAAAATTAAAATTTCTTTATTAATATAATATATGGTTACTATAGAACCTTCCAGACACGTTTTGGTGTTTCTTAAAAAATGTTGGGTTTTTCGGTTTTTTGCACCATGATGGCTGGATATGGACCACTGTGCGGCGCTTCAACATCTAGGCAATTATTGCCGGGCTACCTATAGGTTGCCAACCTTCCTAAACGTCCATGATGCAGGTGGTAACTTCTTCAATGGGCCCTGAGACGGGACTGAAAATCCATGGTGTTAGACACGTGACCATGAGGACACTCATCACGCGAGCAGATGTCAAAGAATATTTCAATACAGCCAGAAAAAAACATGGGCCTCAGGTTCATTGAATTCTACAAGGAAAACAGAACTTTTACTATTTTCTTAATTTCCTCACTCTAATAAGTTACCTGTAATTAAATAGCCTGGTCTTACTGTGGGGGAATTAATTTCTTCTTAAAGCGGGGATTTCCCAGGGTTTCAAGCACAGGAATGAGGGCTATCAATTTGTAACAGTCTCTCAGGAGAATGTAAAAAATTCCTGGAGTATTTTTTGGTTGTTTCATTTAGTTCAACCGAAGAAAAACTTAGTATTGCTTTTCTAAACAAGAAATAAAAGAAAGCGTAAAAGGTTCCACACTGACTGGTTCCGGACGAAGGGGGCGAGGTTAGCTCAGTGGTAGAGCACTGGACTAATAAGCTGGGGGAGGCCTGAGTTCAAATCCCGAGCAAGTACTAAAGATTTTTTTCTTCTAGTGTCTTCGTTCATGGGCTGAATTAGGCCTCCCTGACCGTCCCTAGGCCGACCCAGCCATTAATTAATTTAATAATGGGTACCTTGGGTGCTAATGACTCTAGTAGTCGAAGCAGCCAAGGGGAAAATCAGGCGGCCGGAGCATAGTACTGACCACACTATCTCCCTAGTGTGCCATATGGTCATGGATCAGATACCTCTATAGTATCTGCCCCTCAAGGCTTTTGCGGCCTGTTACGGGACTGATTTTTTTTTTTTTTTTTTGGTTCCTGACGAAAGAAGATACTCAGAAATAAAGTCTGTGGTAAACTTTCATTTAAAGCACTGGCTATTTTTTTGCCACACCAATAGGAAAGCTGTGATGAACACCCAAGAGGCTGGTGCTAATGACCTTAGCAGTAGATGCACCAAACAAACAAAAAAAAAAAAAAAAAACCCAAGAGGGTTTCTCTTTTGCACTGTGGAAAATTATACATATTTTAAAATTTTTATTTACAAATATTTACCACATATTGTCTCTACCATGTCAAACTGTCGAGTATACAAATTGGAGCAAACTAGAGAACGAACATATTCTATCCATTGGCAAAGTCATATATTGAAAAAAATAATTCGATACCTTATTTAAGGCATTCTAAAGGGGTTATATTTGCGACAAGCCGTAACGTCCGCAATCTAAGAGCAAAGACTCCATTCTGAAAAACGATATTTTTCATATTCGATAGTTCGACATGGTAGGGAAGATATAATCCATCCAAAGAAATTGGAAGTAAGGAATTCCAGTGAAAACTGCGTCATATTAGCTTGTATGCATTTAATGGTTAACGCTGGAGTGTTCTGAAGAGCTCAGAATATGAAATATTTTGCTTAGAAACATCTCGACATTTTTTCAATTAACTTAACACATTGACTACCGGTGGCATCAAAAACTATATCAGCGTTAAAACAGTGTAAGGTTTGCCTAGTGTCTGAAAACACACTTAGTGTAAAAAGTAAGGTCAAATTCGTTAACCAGGTGAATCCTTCCACCATAATCGTGTATTTATATCCGATAGTCGTATATTTATATCCGATAATCGTATATTTATATCCGATGCAACAAAGAGTGGCAGAATGGCCATCCAGCAGAAGAGGAAACCGGAGAGAAGAGGTAGTTCTAACTCGACTCCGAATTGGTCATGCTCTACTTACTCACGGACGCACCAAGACGAACTAAAAAAAAAGTCCGACTCGCAGGAACTGCCTCATCTTAGCGCGGTTCCGTTCTTATCCCTAGTCTAATTTCGAATGACTAAAATAGAAGCAGTTATTATTTTGTTGACAGGAGATCGTTGACCGTTGATGATGCAAGGTAGGGTTGTCCGGGTTCGGTCACTGCTACTTAATAATACATACCCCATATGTGTATGTATGTGGGCATATATATGTACATATGTGTGCGTGTATATGTGTATGTGTATATGCTTATATATAAATATATATATATATATATATTATATATATATATATATATATATATATATATATATATATATATATATATATGTTTGGTATATTTACATAGATATGTGCATATATTAGTGTTAAATATGTCCTACTTGTATTTACAGCCCTGATGAAGGGTGACCGAGGTAGCAGTGACCGAACCCCGACAGCTATTATTTTGGTTCCACCAGTCTTGAAAGGTAGGATTTACAATCTTACCTGGAAGGGTCGGCAACACTAGAAACCGTCCCGCTAGTTACAAGGTCTTGGAATCTTGGAACCTGTTTTATTTTCGAATACATTATCCAACTATAAGCAATTAAAAAATAACAAGGAATTAAAAACAGACAAAAAGAACAGTTCGAATAAGCGAAATCAATTACTTTAAAGCTTTAAGCTCTTATTTCTCCGATTGTCATCGCCTAATCAAAAATTTCATTAGAACCTTTTATGTAGAGCATTTAATAAGCTTTCTAATGGTATTCTTCCGTTTACCAAGATTTTCAACCGTTTTCGAGATATTAATGAAAGTTCCCAAAATTTACATTATTTCTAGCAACAGAAAATTGGTCTCATTTTTCATATCCTGTTTTACACACAAAATTTTCCCAACATAAGAAATTACAAAAATAAAAAAACAATAAAAAACGAAGGGAAGGAGACAAAAATTACAAAAGGAACGACAAAAACCCGTTCATAAGAACAAAACAGACGTATTTGAAGTTTTAAGCACTTATTTCTCCGATTGACATAACCTAATCAAAAATAGTTTTAGAATCTTTTTTGTAGAGAATTTAGTAAGCTTTCAAATAGTTTCTATCCACTTACCACGATATCCCAGCCGTGTTCGAGATATTAATGAAAGTATACGAAGTTCCCAAAACTTTTCATGTCTGTTCATAAAATATTTTATTCTAACCCTTCCTTAACTCCAAACGTAACAAAACTTTCAACATATTAGTTTTAATGAAAGTAGAACATGCAGATAATGTTTCAACTGAATCCCGTAATTCTAAGTACCCAAACCAAAAACGTTATTCAAAAACTATTTTTCCAATTTTCTCGAAAACGGTTACAGCTATCGCCTTGAAAATGGTTCCATTCGTTTTCCCAGCCCAAGAAGCCTATAAAAAGAGTACTTACAAGCTTATGAACTCAAAAACGTAAGCGTTACGATTTTTTTGCGCGAATTTCGCCCCAAATGCCATCTTCCAGTGGGCGGATTTTGCTGGTTAACGAACTTGACCTTTCAAATTGGACGACGGATTTTTGTACGAAATTTCATCAAAATCGGACCATTCGTCTTCTACTTAGAGAGCGAACAGACAAATATATATATATATATATATATATATATATATATATATATATATATATATAAAAATATATATATATATATAAATAAATATATACATATATATATATATATATACAAATTTGAACCACCGTTATTTTCGGTCTCTAGGGGTTCTGAAACGCGAAATTTTCTAGTCGGCACTTCCGGATTGTTTCATTGTATCAACCTTATAAGCGGGGTTCCTCCCTATGGGGGGAGGGAGGAACCGCGCTAAAAGACGAACTAAGAGTTGGTTACATTGTAGACAATGTAACCAACTCCTAACTATAAGACATATACTTACAGACTGTCGAAGAAGAGAACAATTAAACATACCCACTCACCTTACAGAACTCTTGTCCGATGGTAGGCATTATTTGAAACAGATTTTTAAACACTTACAGATACACAAATATATCACAAAATTTAATGAACACATGAAAACGTTTACTCTTTCATTTTTTATAACTTCCTTATTTTTATTTATTATTATTATTTTTTTATAAGTATTTCTTTTTTATAATTTTGGCTTATAAATATATTTGCTACTTTTTTCTGAAATTTATATTATCATTATCTATTATAATTTATTTCTTAATATTATCATTTTGTTCGAAGCTGACGTTTCCATATAGACTCATAATTTGCTAGTCGCCTCCGTTCCGATCCAGCAATAAATAATTAATAAATATTTATATCCTTGACAGAAGGAAGAAAGCAAAGATAATCGGTTTAATGGATAAATATGTCGAAGGCTGACTGGGAAACCCATCTTATGCAAGATCTAATACACCCCAATAGAATGAACCCGGAAAATTGTACATTACCAGGAAATAGGTAATAGATAACAACATCTATTCACGTCGATGGGTTCTATTGCCTATTTGTAGTATATAGACCTTTTTATATCTATTTGCAGCCTTCAATCTTGTAGTAATTGACCAATGATTCGGATCACGAAGTGGTTTTGTAAGTCCATTGAAAAACTATGTTATTCTGCCCATGTCATACCAACATTATTGAAAATCTTTGCTTATCAGGCTAATCTGAGATCACTTAGACAATAAACGACAGTAAACACAAGAAGGAAGAAGGGTAGATTTTAAAAACCTTTCATTTTATTTTTTGTTAGTTTTGGACTTATTTATTTAAATGAGGAATATCCAAGTGGTATTAAAGTGCTGCTTACACGTTTTGCTCCATATTAATTAACTACAAAGCATAGACAGCAATAAGCTTCCAAAAAATGTTAGAAATACAGCCCAATTTCCTTGAATCCATTATTACGCCTGAAGTTGATATTTCACGTACGACCTGAGTTGATGAAAATTTGGTTTGACCAAAAAAAAAATGCGGGCTAGAGAATTAAGAATACGTTGGTCATTTTATGTGACTCAAATAGCATTGTCCATAATGAATTTGGTCGCCACGGTATATCTGTTATGTTGTTTTACGTCATGGATATTATCCAGAGCAAGGGATATGGCATGCAGTTTCGCTGAATACAGTGGAACATGGATAATTCGAACTTCGATAATTCGAAATCGTGGTTAATTCGAATATTTCTCTTGGTCCTTAGAATTTAGGGCATAAGCAATGTAAAAAAAATCGTGGTTAATTCGAATAAAAATTTGGATAATTCGAATTTTTTACGAGTCTTTACGGATGTAGGGGTTCCGGGACAAGAAGCGCGGCAGACTCATAGGAGTTCTGCATGGACTCTAGGAGTTCTGCAAAGTGGTGGGTAGCGCTTCCTCCCTACCAGGGGTTGTTATAGTTACATCCTGTCGTTTTATCATAGAATTCCCTCCCACCATCACTCAGATCTTCATTTCTTATTCAGTTATAAGTCAGTCAGTGCCTTGATCTGTTGTATTGTTTGTGCCTTGAATTTCTGGTGTACAGTGCAGTTCAGTGAGTTGTTGATTTAAGATGTCGAAGCCTAGAAGTTATAAAACTTTAACGTTGTCAGAGAAAATAGCTGCAATTAAAGAAGTTGAAAATGGAATAAAGAAAAAAATCTGAAATTGCCAAGGACTTTGGAATTCCTCCTAACACTTATCAAATTACCTGAAAAATAAAGAAAAAATTCTCTTCCATGAAAATGACTTTTTTCAAAACAATAGACTTTTATTTTTACTTTTTCGATAAATTACTTATTACTTATGTAAGTAATTATCAATTTATGAAATATTTGTTATTGTTTAAAATAATATGTTTAAAAACATACGTTTTATGTATTTTTTTAAATTAAAAAATGTGAAAATATGAAATTCGATTTGGTACCCCTTTATTTTCAAAAACTTTTGTAATTCGAATTTGGGATAATTCGAACTTTTTTATCGGTCCCTAGGGGTTCGAATTATCCAAGTTCTACTGTAGATACTTGCAGTGTTCGACAGATGTTTGTTTGTGTTTGTGGTCAAAAAACTCACCAGAAATTATTATTGCCCGAAACATTATTTATTTATTCTTGTAATAATCGGTAAATGTTTGATTGTTTTACATGATCGTCGCCTTAGTTTTGGTAAAGATATTAGGGAAACTGTATACATATTTGAACAGTGGTTGTATGAAAAGTAAAAGCATAACAATTATACGTTTTTGTCTTGTTAATATTTTTGTTATATTTGTATTTTTATGTATGTTACATATCATTTTATTTTGTATTCCTTCTTTATTTTTTCAATATAATATATTTATTTTATTTCTTTTTTTTTTCTTATCAATATCATTATTTTTATTCATTGTTTTTAATTTATTTTTTAATATATATTTTTTAACATATGTGTGTGTGTATGTTCGATAGTTTTACTTGCAGAGTATTTTTATCTATTACAGCGGCTGCGCCTACACCTTCCGCCATCTTGGATCCGTCCGTATAAATGAAAATAATGTGACTTTATTTATATCGAGATATGATTTAAAAATTTGTTTGTATGTTTGTGGTGTTTTCTTTAACGAAACAAGCAATATATACTCAAAAATTAGAAGTAAAAGTAAGAATCAATCAAAAAACACTTTTTTATATCTAGTCAGCTCGTAAAAAAAATTTAAAAAAAAATAAAAAAAAAAATAAATAAAAAAATAAATAAAAAAAATAAAAAATAAAAAAAATAAAAGAGGTATTTGTCAGTTAGTTCAAGCACATTCTTCAGTAATCTCATCTGAATTATTTAACGTGCCGAGAAATCTCCTTAGTAATGCTGTTCCTGTGTGACGGTCTTTTAGCGCGGTTCCTCCCTCCCCCATAGGGAGGAACCCCGCTTATAAGGTTGATACAATGAAACAATCCGGAAGTGCCGACTAGAAAATTTAGCGTTTCAGAACCCCTAGAGACCGAAAATAACGGTGGTTCAAATTTGTATATATATATATATATATATATATATATATATATATATATATATTTGTCTGTTCGCTCATTTCTGGCTTCCCTAATGGTCCGATTGTGATGAAATTTGGTACAAAAATCCGTCTTCCAATTTGAAAGGTCAAGTTCGTTAACCAGCAGAATCCGCCCACTGGAAGATGGCGTTTGGGGCGAAATTCGCGCAAAAAAAATCGTAACGCTTACGTTTTTGATTTCATAAGCTTGTAAGTACTCGTTTTATAGGCTTCTTGGGCTAGGAAAACGAATGAAACCATTTTCAAGGCGATAGCTTTAACCGTTTTCGAGAAAGTTGGAAAAATAGTTTTTGAATACCGTTTTTGGGTTGGGTACTTAGAATCAATGGATTCAGTTGAAACATTTTCTGCTTGTTTTACTTTCATTAAAACTAATATGTTGAAATTTTTGTTTGGAGTTAAGGAAGGGTTAGAATAAAATATTTTATTAACAGACATAAAAAATTTTGGTAACTTTGTATACTTTCCTTAATATTTCAAAAAAAGGTTGAGAATCTTGCGAAACGTAAGATCACCATTAGAAAGCTTACTAAATGCTCTACAAAAATGGTTCTAATGAAAGTTTTGATTAGGCGATGTCAATCGGAGAAATATGTGCTTAAACCATTAAAGTAATTGATTTCGCTTATTCGAACTGTTCTTTTTGTCTTTGATTTTGGTACTTAGAATTATGGGATTCAGTTGAAACATTTTCTGCATGTTCGAATTTCATCAACACTAATATGTTGAAATTTCGGTTACGTTTGGAGTTAAGGAAGGGTTAGAATAAAATATTTTATTAACAGACATAAAAAGTTTTAGTAACTTTGTTTACTTTCCTTAATATCTCGAAAAAGGTTGAGAATCTTGGCAAACGGAAGAATACCATTAGAAAGCTTATTAAATGCTCTAAAAAAAAGGTTCTAATGAAAGTTTTGATTAGGCGATGTCAATCGGAGAAATAAGAGCTTAAAACTTTAAAGTAATTGATTTCGTTTATTCGAACTGTTCTTTTTGTCTGTTTTTTATTCCTTGTTATTTTTTAATTGCTTATTGTTGGATAATGTATTTGAAAATAAAACAGGTTAAGAAAAATAAGAAAAACAATTTAATGTTAGAGATATGGATTTCCAAGATATATAGCTTTTCAACTGCCTAGCGTCCTTCCTAAGGAGGGTTCTTTGTCTTTGATTTTGGTACTTAGAATTATGGGATACAGTTGAAACATTTTCTGCATGTTGGAGTTTCATCAACCCTAATATGTTGAAATTTTTGTTACGTTTAGAGTAAAGGAAGGGTTAGAATAAAATATTTTATTAACAGACAAAAAAAGTTTTGGTAACTTTGTATAATTTCGTTAGTATCTCGAAAACCGTTGACAATCTTGTGAAGCGGAAGATTACCATTCGGAAGCTTACTAAATGCTCTACAAAAAAGGTTCTAAAGAAAGTTTTAATTAGGCGATGTCAATCGGAGAAATAAGTGCTTAAAACTTTAAAGTAATTGATTTCGTTTATTCGAACTGTTCTTTTTGTCTGTTTTATTCCTTGTTATTTTTAAATTGCTTATAGTCGGTTAATGTATTTGACAATAAAACAGAGTAAGTAAAATAAGAAGATCAATTTATTGTTAAAAATGTAGCGTTCAAAGAGGGAGATCCCAAGGCTTTCCAAATGCCTCTGAGTGGAGGTCTTTCTGCCCGACTTAAGGGATAGCTGACCCATACAGGTAAGATTGTAAATCAAGACCTTTCAAGACTGGTTTGTTTGAGATTTCATTTGGATAGGTGTTTCGCTATTGATCTAAACAAAGTAATAACTGTTTCTATTTTATGCCTTCATAAACACTAAAGATAAGAACGGAACCGCGCTAAGATGACGCAGTTCCTGCGAATCGGACTTTTTTTTGTTTGTTGTTACCATAAATGTCAAATGAGGAAACGATAAGCTTAATAATTAAATCTCGGACAGAAGATCATCTTTATCCTTACCAGATATTCAGGAAGGTTGTTCACCTTAACCGAGTGGGATCTCTGACAGAAGATCATCTTTATCCTTACCAGATATTCAGGAAGGTTGTTCACCTTAACCGAGAAGATCATCTTTATCCTTACCAGATATTCAGGAAGGTTGTTCACCTTAACCGAGTGACAGAAGATCATCTTTATCCTTACCAGATATTCAGAAAGGTTGTTCACCTTAACCGAGTGGGATCTCCGACAGAAGATCATCTTTATCCTTACCAGATATTCAGGAAGGTTGTTCAGCTTAACCGAGTGACAGAAGATCATCTTTATCCTTACCAGATATTCAGGAAGGTTGTTCACCTTAACCGAGTGACCGAAGATCATCTTTATCCTTAGGTACCGGATATTCAGGAAGGTTGTTCACCTTAACCGAGTGACAGAAGATCATCTTTATCCTTAGGTACCGGATATTCAGGAACGTTGTTCACCTAAACCGAGTGACAGAAGATCATCTTTATCCTTAGGTACCGGATATTCAGGAAGGTTGTTCACCTTAACCGAGTGACAGAAGATCATCTTTATCCTTAGGTACCGGATATTCAGGAAGGTTGTTCACCTTAACCGAGTGACAGAAGATCATTTTTATCCTTACCAGATATTCAGGAAGGTTGTTCACCTTAACCGAGTTGGATCTGGAATTACAATTGGTTTCTGATGTTCGAAGGCGTACCTGAAATTTTCATGTTCCAGATTCCGAAATTGGGGGTTTCGGAACACAGAAGAATTTCTTATAAGACTTATTGATTTTAACTTTTTTTGTCTTAAGAATATGACAATGTTGGTAATTACTTAACGCTTTTAATAAAATATCAGATATAGATAAACCTAAATATCAGATCATCCCATAAGTAATATCGGTTTATGTATTCTCTCTGTTTATGTTCCCTCCTTTTCTTTTTTATTACATTTTTCGTTTATTATAGCATTTTATCATGGTTGGTAAAAACTATTTATTCTCTGCTGAAGTTTCATTTGAAAGGATCCAAGACACCACTTATGCCATGTTATGCTTTGGGAATTTGATAAAGGAGAAATTGCTCCTTCAACTTATCGAAGACTCGTAGAAATATGAGCGACAAGTGCAGCGGTGGTTTGAAGGATTTCGAGCGGGAAACAGTAAGCTTGAAGACGAGCCTCGTACAGGTCGACCAACAGAGCTTGACGACAATGCCCTGCAGGCTACTGTAGAAGAAAGTCCTGTTGTAACAGTCTAAGAGCTAGCAGAAAAACTTGGATCGACACATTCTACAGTCCACAGACATAAACCGACATTACTTATGGAATGACCTGTTAATTGCCTCGATTTTAGAACCATTTCTGTTCCCGAGAACTATAAAACTGAAGTAATTATTTTAAAAAATCACTGTGAGTCCAGTCAGGACCACGAGGACTCAGGGCGACGGATGCCGTAGAGGTATCTGTTTCTTGGCCAAAAGGCACACTAGAGAGACAGTGTGGCAGTGCTAATCTCCGGTCGCTTGATTTTCCCCTTTGCGGGTACCTTTAAAGGCTTCGTGAGGCTAGAGACGTTCAGGGACCCTCGAAGGCCAACACTAGATTTAGAAAGCGGGTGCTTGGTTATACTGATTTTTCGTATATTTTTGTAAACAGTTGATAAATCGCGGTAAGTCGAATGTGACCATTCGAAAGCCTAATACATTTCCTGTAAAGGTCTAAGTGAAATTTCCAATTGGACTACAGAAAACGGTGCTTCATGTTTTCGAAATGTTGGTTTTGCTCTTTGGAAGCCGAAATATTAGAGTTTCTATTTGAATATTTCCAAATAAAAAAGAAGATTTTCTGTTCTAGCGATTATGCCTGTTTTGACAAAAAATATTGATAGCGTCCACTGATTTGCCGGAGAATTTAAAATCTCACTGCGCTACGGCTCAGAGAAAAATCAAGAAATCAAAATAGACGACGTCTTATAATGATGGAGAGTTAATCACTGTTATTTTTCTGGTAACAGGTATTTCTTGGTATCACTGATTGACGGTACTCACCTTCAATGTGGATTGAAAGCAAGGCCAGTTTCGAGGCCCATCATTTTTCCTCTTACTTCCAATCTTGTGAAAACAAATGTTTTCCTTATTTTTTACCTAAGAATTAAGAATAATTGCATTTCTGCAGGCAATCACTCTGATGTATATTCTCTTAATCAAAACTAAATCTTAGTTTATTTGAAAAAACGCTAATGCCCTAGAATCAGCTAATCAGTCCCGTAACTATACTTAGATACTATAGTCATTGTGAACATAGGACGTTCATTAGCCTTAAAGGAAATTTAATGCTGAGTTCATAAATGTAATGAGACGTTGAAAAAATGTGTACAAGCAGAGAAAATTGGAGTTTTACTACAAAAAACACGGTTTTTTGTAAAGAACTTTTAGAACGGCGTCTTCCTGGAACGGAGTTTGATAGAAATGTTTAGTTGGTGGTGTTGTACAGCATTTTTTGCTAATTTCACCCCCTGGAGTATCGTCAGAAACTTGCGGTACACCCGGTTTATTAAAAATGGTCATCTTCGGTATCTAGTAGGTAGAAATGATTAAACTTCTTTCATGAGTGCAACCTCTGCTAAAAGTGAAAATTACTTTATACTTCTCCCATAATAGACACAATTGTGACTCACCTGATCTCACAGTGACATATACAGCAATATGATAAGTACAGTCATATGGTACGTATATTCATATGATAGCATTGCGATAAGGATACAAAAAACGCGAATCATATCCATGAAAAACGATAAAACTGGTCGTTAACCAGTAATTGAATATTATCTACACAAGAGAATTGAATGAATTTCCTAATCTTTGAGTCCATTATTTTGGTCGACCTATTCTTTTGGTTTTCTACGTTCTGAATTTTCCTAGGGGGAAGCTCCACAAAATTTTCATTACTTAAATTTATAAATCATTAAATTCATCATAATTTAAGTAAAATGTTCAAACCAATCCCAGGTCCTAATACCAGTCAGGTGAAACTATATTTCTAAAGTCCGACTTGCAGGAACTGCTTCATCTTAACCCCTTCAGTTCCTTTGTCCAGCCGGCTGGACATAACTTCTTTACCTTGTATCACACCGCCTATGGTCGATAGATGTTTACTACCACTTTGGTTTGAAGCTCTATGTATTTTTCTTCCACTTGACATCTAATATAAAATGATTCCATCCGATTTTGATAGGTTATGTGTAAAATCTTCTCTGCTCCACCACGGGCAGTCATGGATTCTAAAAGTTATTGACTTTTCTTTACATATTTAGTCCAAATGGTTTCTTTTTAGTGAATAAAACTCCTCCGAATTTAATGTACGTGATCTTTTTAAAGGTTGGAAGTTCAGTTTTATCAATAAAGGTTCTAATAAGGTGTCTACGAATTTTTGAAAATCCATGTCCAGTATACTGTACATGGGAAGTCAACCCTCATATTTGATGTAACAATATTTTTTATCTATTTTTCAAATATTTACTGTTATATTTTGTTTTTATGTTGTCAAAATTGTTTTTTTGAGTACCATAATAATCAATAACTTTTTCTCAATGGTATGGGCTAGAAGGCGCCCAAACCATTCAAAAATATCATCTGCCCGTTCACATGATTTTCAAAAAATATATTCTTAGTGGTTTTATGTTTTGTTTTTTTAAATAATCAAATATCTTTTTTTGAGACTAGACTGTAAATATTTCAAGTTCATTAATTTTCATTATTACTGTGCGCTGACAATAATTTCATGTCTAAAATTCTAATCTATTTTTACAATACCTTATGATATTTGAGCTTTTACAATAATATTTACTTATAATTTTTCAAATTTATTTTTTCTGAATTACGTTATTTTATTTTAAATTGGTAATAAAATAACTGCTTTAATTATATATTTTTTTAATATTTCGAAATTTTGAATTTCGGTTTTCATCCACAAATCGCATTACTTGAGAATGTCCAGGATACTGGACATTACATAACTCATGTCAGGTAAACCATAAAATTCTGAAAAAAATCAGGAATCTTCACAAGAGCAATACACAACTATGGCAGGAAAATAATTTTTTTTTTATCAAGAAATAAAAATTCGGACCTGAAGGGGCTAAAGTGTTTCTGGGAAAAGATTTGGACTGCCCAGTCCAAACCTTAAGATATTCCTCATCGTGTATGAGACACCCTTGAGGCCAGATTTGAACTGTACAGTCCATCGAAGTAGAATTAAAACCCCAATGGATTAACTGTACAGTCCAATGAGGCCGGGACTGTGCTAGACAGGCCTGAAGTGTGTGGACAAGAGGATATTTGCTTCGCATTCAGTGGGTCTACTATACCTGGACTGTGCAGTCCGTGCCTTGAGGTTTTTTTTTTTTTTTTTTTTTTTTTTTTTTTTTTTTTTTTTTTTTTTTTTTAATTTGTGTTTTTAGACATATGTCAACCACATGGGTCATGGATGTCTCAGTTAGAAGTTAGAAGACTCGTTTGATCTTATATATTTCAATTGGCATATAATTTCAATATGACTATTGATATATGTTTATTGAGGAAAGAAAGTGATATTGACCAATAGTGCTACTTGAAGATGGATTGAGAAGATCGATATAGATTGAAGATAGATAGGAGAAGATTGAAACATATATATATATATATATATATATATATATATATATATATATATACACACAAATATTTATAAATTAAATATGTCGGATTAACTTAGTTCTTTCTAGGAAAACAAATAATTTAGTTAAGTGATTCGAGTTATTTCCCACAAGTTCCCTTAGGTCAGTGGGCAAATCTAACTGTTCTCTTTCTTTTATGTAGCCCCTGCATTCGGTGAGGATATGTTTTACGGTTAGATGTACTCCGCAGTACTGACATATCGTTGGTGGTTCCTTTGCCATAAGATAGCCATGCGTCAGTCTTGAGTGTCCTATTCGTAGCCTGGTCAATATCACTTCCTCTCGTCTTCTGTCGCGTATCCTGCTACTCCATGCATCAACGTCTTCTTTTATTTCACGGAGCTTTTCTCCTAACTCCATACTATTCCATTCATGGAACCATTTATTTTTTAGTGGTAGTTTCACGGCTGCTAATACATCGTTTACAGGAACTTGACAGCAAACTTGTCCTTCTTTGACCTCTTGGCCTTGAGGTTTATTAACTTATCGTGCGTGTGTCGTACAGGCCAAACTGTGCAGTCCCGGCCTTGAGATTTAAACTGAACGTGTATTGCCATCTTTAGAATACATGTAAACAAGTAAAGTGTAATCTCAAAGAGAAGCAAGGTCTCAAGTGCGAAGACATGTGACAGACATTATCGTAAGAGGAAATTGCTCCCTTTAAACACCGAATTCGCTAAATGAGATCGGGCATAAGAACCGCATTCGAAGGAACTTTAATAAGCCTTCGAATAGATGCTCAACGTTCCCTACCGATTTCGAGTTATATAAGATTTTATGCAAAAATCACAAGAAAAACATTTTTTTCCAATTTACTCAAAAACGGCTATAGATATTGCTTTGAAAACGCTTTCGTTAGAATCTTCGCTTCCAATTTCATATATTACGGGTATCCGGAAGCCTAGTAACGCTTAAACGTAAGTGTCATGGTTTTTCATTGAGAGGAGATCGTTGACCGTAGATGATGCAAGGTAGGGATTGTCGGGGTTCGGTCACTGCTACTTAATAAAACTACATTTTATCATAAAAATGGTTTTATTGTGCCGACGGTCACTGCAACTTAATAAAACTACATTTTATCATAAAAATGGTTTTATTGTGCCGACGGTCACTGCAACTTAATAAAACTACATTTTATCATAAAAATGGTTTTATTGTGCCGACGGTCACTGCTACTTAATAAAACTACATTTTATCATAAAAATGGTTTTATTGTGCCGACGGTCACTGCAACTTAATAAAACTACATTTTATCATAAAAATGGTTTTATTGTGCCGACGGTCACTGCAACTTAATAAAACTACATTTTATCATAAAAATGGTTTTATTGTGCCGACGGTCACTGCAACTTAATAAAACTACATTTTATTATAAAAATGGTTTTATTGTGCCGACGGTCACTGCTACTTAATAAAACTACATTTTATCATAAAAATGGTTTTATTGTGCCGACGGTCACTGCAACTTAATAAAACTACATTTTATCATAAAAATGGTTTTATTGTGCCGACGGTCACTGCAACTTAATAAAACTACATTTTATCATAAAAATGGTTTTATTGTGCCGACGGTCACTGCTACTTAATAAAACTACATTTTATCATAAAAATGGTTTTATTGTGCCGACGGTCACTGCTACTTAATAAAACTAAATTTTTATGATAAAATGTAGTTTTATCAAGTAGCAGTGACCGAACCCCGACAATCCCTACCTTCTGTTATGGTTTTGTTCGCGCGAATTTTGCCCTTAAAACCATGTTCCGTTGGGTGGACTTTGCTGGTCAACGAACGTAACCTTTTATATCGTCTAAACCTTTTGTATTCTTGTACCGAATGCCATCAAAATCGAATCACTTTCGGGGCAGCTAGAGAGCGACTAGATAAATTTGTGGTGAAACGTGAAATTTTCTAGTCGACACTTCCGGATTGCGTCCTCGGGTCGGCGTCATAAGCGAGTTTCCTTCTATGGAGGAAGGGAGGAAACGCACAAATAAGACACACCGTTATTTCAGCTCTAGATATTTTATTCGCTGCTCGACATGTTTTACGGCCACTGGTGCCTCTTGATTTAGACAGCCCATGGGTCTAAACCTTCCACCAGCACTGGCTGGGTCAATAAAGCGAATCAGTGAATAAAGGATGTGGAGCTTAAGCAATGGTGTGTCTTTATTATTTTCCTTCTGCTACATTTAAAGAATTGAGAAAAATGAAAGGTCACAAGTAACATACATTTTTTTGATGCAAGAGGTTTTTTTGACCAGTATGTTATATCCATACTCATATCTAAGGGTGCGTTTACATCTGACACTTCTCGCAGGAAATATATGTCAGGTGTCGGATAGATATTCTCTTGAAGGTTTACATACTGACAGAAATAGCTCGACATTTATGTCATGGATATGTATAGGACAGTTCTGGATTTGTTCTAATTTGCGATAAATTCACCAAAAGCACAAATAATCAGTGTTTACATCTGTTGGTATAGAAGTGTCGACAATACAGCTAGTAGCCAAGATATTTATCTCTGAAATTAAATTCTTCTCGTAAAAATCTGTGTTTACACCTGGTGGTGTAGCAAGTGTAAACCCACCCTTAGTTTGAAATCTGCTCATCTGATTGGCAAATATATCATACTTAGCTATAAGACGCTCCTCAGAAGGTTTTCAATAAACCACCAATAACAACGTAAAACACAGCCGATGTCTAGGAGGAATGACGTCGTGATCGCATCTGGGTTTTTCTCATCCATTGTTGTCTGGTGGAGCTTATATCTAAAATCGATGTATTGTTTTACCGCACGATCCTCGTCTTGGTAGTATCGATAAATTCATTCTGCGAGTGCTATACTCATCAGGAAACTCGAAAGCCTTCAATGTTCCACCTATTTAGGATTATCTTCCAATCTAAAATAATATTATACTTTCTTACTCACTACGTAGCTCGCTTCAAGTGTGACGATATCTCCGGTTCACCGAGCTTTCCAGCCATCGATTCTAACTCTACAATAATGAAATTTATTTTCCGATACAAGGGAGTAAAAATAGCCCGCGGTATGAGCAAATTTATAATTTTGTCGTGAAATAAACCCCAACTCCTAGTAAACCGAATTAGTTTAGTTTTAAAAGAAGTCATATAAACTCTGTAAATATGTACGACTTATGCCGAGTTTCTTTGCAATAAAACAAAAAATACGGCAGGTATGGGAAAATTAGTAATTTGGGCCCAGCGAAACACATCTTTCTATTTAAATACTCACGAATTATGCCGAATTTATTTGCAATATTACAGACATTACGGCCAGTATGTGCACCTATATAATTTGGGTCCCAAATAATCCCCCCTCCCAAAAATAAAGGACAAAAAATCGGCTTTATAAATAAAAAATAAGCATGAACAGATTTGCTCTTTTAAATTTGGCATATACAGCAGACTCAATTATTATTTTATAATTTAATTTTGTTCCGGAGACCGATTTTGATTCTTTCTTTTTTTTTTAGCACTTTCCTCCGAAGGAAAGTAGCTATTGAGGTTGCACTCATGACGGAATTATTGAAAAATTTCTTCCAATATTTATCGATCCTACCTAGTAGACACCGAAAATGTCCCCCGTTAAAATTTATATATATATATATATATATATATATATATATATATATATATATATATATGTCTGTTAACACGATAGCGGCCAGAGTTTTTGTTTTTTCGTCGCGAAACTTGGTATATAGCATTCAATTAGCAAACGATTGAACGAGTTCGTTAACCACCAAAGTCTGTCCACCGGAAGGGGGGGTTTACCCCGAACCCAAAACACTAATTTGACCATGTCAGCCGTAATATTTGTTATATTTCAACGAAACTTGGTATTCGTAGTGGTAATATAGAGAGAAAAGTGAGATATAAAAATTCCGTCTCGCAGGACTGCATCATCTTAGCGCGGTTCCGTTCATATCCCTAGTCTAATTTGGAAAGATTAAAATAGAAGCAGTTATTATTTTGGTTCCACCAGTCTTTTTTTTTTTTAATTAATTATTATAATGGCGTGTCAACCCTTAAGGTCACTAACGCCATTCCTGTGAGTAGTAAAGTCTTGAAAGGTCATGATTTACAATCTTACCTGGAAGGGTCGGCTACACTAGAAACTGACCCGCTAGTGACAAGGTCTTGGAATCTTGGAAATCTATATTTCTAACAATAAATTGTTTTTGTTATTTTACTTAACCAGTTTTATTGTCAAATACATTATCCAACTATAAGAAATTAAAAAATAACAAGAAATAAAACAGACAAAAAGAACCATTGGAATAAACGAAATCAATTAATTTAAAGCTTTAAGCACTTTTTTCTCCGATTCACATCGCCTAATTAAAACTTTCTTCAGAACCTTTTTTGTAGAGCATTTAGTAAGCTTCCGAATGGTAATCTTCCGCTTCACAAGATTGTCAACGGTTTTCGAGATACTAACGAAATTCCGGCGCTAATGGCCAAGTTGTAGATGCGCCGTAAAAAAAAAAAAATAAATAAATAAACTAACGAAATTATACAAAGTTACCAAAACTTTTTTTGTCTGTTAATAAAATATTTTATTCTAACCCTTCCTTTACTCTAAACGTAACAAAAATTTGAACTTATTAGTGTTGATAAAACTCGAACATGCAGAAAATGTTTCAACTGTATCCCATAATTCTAAGTACGAAAATCAAAGACAAAGAACCCTCCCTAGGAAGGACGCTAGGCAGTTGAAAAGCTTGAAACCCATATCTCTAACATTAAATTGTTTTTTTTATTTTACTTAACCTGTTTTATTTTCGAATACATTATCCAACTATAAGAAATTAAAAAATAACAAGGAATAAAATACAGACAAAAAGAACACTTCGAATAAGCGAAATCAATTACTTTAAAATTTTAAGCTCTTATTTCTCCGATTGACATCGCCTAATCAAAACTTTCATTAGAACCTTTTTTTTAGAGCATTTAATAAGCTTTCTAATGGTATTCTTCCGTTTGCCAAGATTCTCAACCTTTTTCGAGATATTAAGGAAAGTAAACAAAGTTACTAAAACTTTTTATGTCTGTTAATAAAGTATTTTATTCTAACCCTTCCTTAACTCCAAACGTAACCGAAATTTCAACATATTAGTTTTGATGAAAGTAGAACATGCAGAAAATGTTTCAACTGAATCCCATGATTCTAAGTACCCAAACCAAAAACGGTATTCAAAAAATATGTTTCCAATTTTCTCGAAAACGGTTAAAGCTATCGCCTTGAAAATGGTTTCATTCGTTTTCCTAGCCCAGGAATCATATAAAACGAGTACTTAGAAGCTTATGAACTCAAAAACGTAAGCGTTAAGATTTTTTTTGCGCGAATTTCGCCCCAAACGCCATCTTCCAGTAGGCGGATTTTGCTGGTTAACGACCTTTCAAATTGGACGACGGATTTTTGTACCAAATTTCATCACAATCGGACCATTAGGGAAGCCAGAAATGAGCGAACAGACAAATATATATATATATATATATATATATATATATATATATATATATATATATAAATAAATAAATATATATATATATATATATATATATATATATACAAATTTGAACCACCGTTATTTTCGGTCTCTAGGGGTTCTGAAACGCGAAATTTTCTAGTCGGCACTTTCGGATCGTTTCATTGTATCAACCTTATAAGCGGGGTTCCTCCCTATGGGGGAGGGAGGAACCGCGCTAAAATGAACTAAGGTTCATTAGGAGGGGGGGGGGGTTACTCTGGACCCACAATATCAATTCGCCACTACTAGCCGTGATTTTTGGTATATTTCGACGAAACTCGGTATTCGTAGTGGTAATCTACAGGTAAATATGTGTTGTAAAAAAAGTCCGACTCGCAGGAACTGCCTCATCTTAGCGCGGTTCCGTTCTTATCCCTAGTCTAATTTCGAAAGATTAAAATAGAAGCAGTTATTATTTTGTTGAGAGGAGATCGTTGACCGTTGATGATGCAAGGTAGGGATTGTCCGGGTAAGGTCACTGCTACTTAATAATACATACCCCATATGTGTATGTATGTGGGCATATATATGTACATATGTGTGCCTGTATATGTGTATGTGTACATGCATATATATAAATATATATATATATTATATATATATATATATATATATATATATATATATATATATATATATATATGTTAGGTATATTTACATAGATATGTGCATATATTAGTGTTAAATATGTCCTACTTTTATTTACAGCCCTGATGAAGGCTTGAAGTTCAAGCCGAAACGTCGGCACATTAAAACCATTTTTACGATAAAATGTAGTTTTATTAAGTAGCAGTGACCGAACCCTGACAGTTATATTTTGGTTACGCCAGTCTTGAAAGGTAGGATTTACAATCTTACCTGGAAGGGTCGGCAACACTAGAAACCGTCCCGCTAGTTACAAGGTCTTGGAATCTTGGAACTCTATATTTCTAACAATAAATTGTTTTTGTTATTTTACTTAACCTGTTTTATTTTCGAATACATTATCCAACTATAAGAAATTAAAAAATAACAAGGAATAAAATACAGACAAAAAGAACACTTCGAATAAGCGAAATCAATTACTTTAAAGCTTTAAGCTCTTATTTCTCTGATTGACATCGCCTAATCAAAACTTTCATTAGAGCCTTTTATGTAGAGCATTTAATAAGCTTTCTAATGGTATTCTTCCGTTTACCAAAATTCTCAACAGTTTTCGAGATATTAATGAAAGTTCCCAAAATTTATATTATTTCTAGCAACAGAAAATTGGCCTCATTTTTCATATCCTGTTTTACACACAAAATTTTCGCAACATAAGAAATTACAAAAATAAAAAGCAATAAAAAACGAAGGGAAAGAGACAAAAATTACAACAAGAACGACAAAAACCCGTTCATAAGAACAAAACAGACGTATTTGAAGTTTTTAGCACTTATTTCTCCGATTGACATAAGCTAATCAAAACTAGTTTTAGAATCTTTTTTGTAGAGAATTTAGTAAGCTTTCAAATAGTTTCTATCCACTTACCACGATTTCCCAACCGTGTTCGAGATATTAATGAAAGTATACGAACTTCCCAAAACTTTTCATGTCTGTTCATAAAATATTTTATTCTAACCCTTCCTTAACTCCAAACGAAACAAAACTTTCAACATATTAGTTTTAATGAAAGTAGAACATGCAGATAAAGTTTCAACTGAATCCCGTAATTCTAAGTACCCAAACCAAAAACGGTATTCAAAAACTATTTTTCCAATTTTCTCGAAAACGGTTAAAGCGATCGCCTTCAAAATGGTTTCATTCGTTTTCCTAGCCCAGGAATCATATAAAACGAGTACTTACAAGCTTATGAACTCAAAAACGTAAGCGTTACGATTTTTTTTGCGCGAATTTCGCCCCAAACGCCATCTTCCAGTAGGCGGATTTTGCTGGTTAACGAACTTGACCTTTCAAATTGGACGAAGGATTTTTGTACCAAATTTCATCAAAATCGGACCATTCGTCTTCTATCTAGAGAGCGAACAGACAAATATATATATATATATATATATATATATATATATATATATATATAAATAAATATATACATATACATATATATATACAAATTTGAACCACCGTTATTTTCGGTCTCTAGGGGTTCTGAAACGCGAAATTTTCTAGTCGGCACTTCCGGATTGTTTCATTGTATCAACCCTATAAGCGGGGTTCCTCCCTATGGGGGAGGGAGGAACCGCGCTAAAAATAAACTAAATCGGTTCATTAGAAGGGGGGGTTTACTCCGGACCCAAATTCCTAATATACTCATACCGGTCGTAATTTCTGCTGTATTGAAACGAAACGCGGTATACGTCGTGGGTAACTCTTGAGAAAGAAGTGTTGTAAAAATGAGCTGAATCGCTCAATCGGAAAGCGGGGGTTATCTTTGTAATATATTTCAATAGAAAAGCCCGCCAGACGTAGGTTCACAAAGCCGCCACAAGGAGCGCTTTGTATCTAGAGAGACTGTATCCTGTTCCTGCGTTAGATCAAAATACGATAATATGAGGTGTTTTGTATTTATTACGTGGTGTAGTAGGTACCATGTGTAAACATAACTCTGGAAGCAAATTAATAATTGATCGGTTACTCATTACAAATTTAAAAGAGGACTATTCATGTTTTTATTTTATTTATGTAGGATATTTTAGGCAAATTGTTCTGGAAAGCAGTCTACACTACCCAAATTCTGAGGAAAGTGCTTAATTATGCAGCTCCTGCGTGACGGACTTTTTAAATACGTATGTTTCTCATTACTTGGAATAATATCTACCGAGTTAAGTACCTAGAAAGTAAAAATAACGGCTGTTAGGGGCAAATTAATTATTTGATTCCGGAGTAATCCCGCATTCCTAATGGAACGATTTAGTTTATTTCAACAAAACATTAGATATGTACTATTTATGGTGAGTTTCATTCCAATATAACAAAAAATTCTTCCGTTGGGGAAAAAATAATTAAGTTGTATTCATAGTAAAACCCTCTCCAGTTAGACCAATTTTGTAGGGTTAACGAGCTATAGCCCGTTCAGTTAGATGGACTAGTTCTAATCCCGCATGCGCGAAATTCTGAGGGAAATATTCCTGAAGGTTCCGCCATTGTAAAACTGATTATGTCTCGTTTAGGACCAAGGAAGGCTTTGAGAGGTCAGGCAATGGAGTTGGGGTTTAATATTTATTTAATTTATTATGAGTTATCAATATCTAGCCAAAACTAAGGCTATTAACAATTTAAGCTATAGCCTGTTCAAATAAATGGTTTAGTTGGAGGGAAAAGGGCGTGGCCTATATTCCCGGTGCAAAAAATTGTCGGTAAAAATTCTCTCTGTTACAACCTTATCACTAGGAGGTTTAAAACGTTTCTAGTCTTAGCTTTGGTTAAGACACTATTTCTTTTGTATGACCCCTCAAAGCCGATTAAAAACAGATTTTCTGGGGTATTCATAAACGTACCAAGGTCCCATGGCTTCAGTCCCCAATTCTTTAATCAGGACGATGCAATTTTTTTTTTAAATAGGTGATATTATTCAAGTAAAACCAAAATATCGAAAACGCGTAAGGGTTGGCAAGCCTGATAATATGACGTGCAGCCTGCTAGGGAGGGGTTGAGGAGAGATTATATAGGACGCTGGGCGAGACGAGGGGCTTCAGTACAGCTCAAAATGGTGCCTTTGATACTTCTGTTGGTTGCCTGCTCTTCCGTTCTAGCCGAGGTACGTTTATATATGTATATATTTTATTGTTTTTATTACTTATCAACCTGTTATATATCGATTATAGAGATATTCTATCTAAAAATGACTGCTGATGAGTGCTCCGTAAGGTAGTCCCGGTGTGTTACATAACAACCGGCTTCCTATCTCATTTACTTGTCTACGCAACAGAAAAACATACTCTGTGTCAGCTTAGCATGTCTACATATAACGCTTATCTCTTGTGTCACTTTGATTGTTTGGAAAATTCCTATTACACTTTGTTGGTAAATCACATTTTACTGTTATACAAACTTAATCAACTGGTGAAATGAAATCTACAAGAAAAGCAACCTATTTGGCACTTAAATTACCCTATAGACGAAAATACGGCTCAAAATATCATCTTAGTGGTGGTTTCAATCAATATTTATTGTATTTTGTAAATTATAATTAAAATTTACATGGAGTCTAGTTATATTATATATAAACATTAGTTAAACAGTATAAACATTAGTTAAACAGTATAAACATTAGTTAAACATTAGTTAAACAGTATTAACATTAGTTTAACAGGCGTATAAACAGTAATTAAAAATAATAATAACAGAAAATCGTTGAATACCTATTCAACAGAAAAAAAAAACTTTGTAAAATGAAATAAAATAATAGTAATAATAAAGGGAAAATTTTCTCTGGCTCAAATGGATATTGAAAAAAATATGTACATATTTTAAATTTTTCCGCTTCGAATAATAATCATAAATATAAAACCTTAATTTTTCACAGCTCTAATCACAGTCACTGAAGACGTTAATCGTTCGTGTCATAATGTTCCAGTTTAGTGATTGAGTCTCGAATTTCCTAAATACTAGTTCGAGTGTTGGTTTCATTAGATTTAAAAAAAAAATAAAAAAAATATTAGCGATTTCTACCAAAGCAACATTCCGGTATATGATGGTTAGGAAGTTAAATTTTGTTATGATATGTAATACACTAATTATGGTACAAATACATTAGCTGTAAATAGTTGATAGTTCTTATTTCTGTATATAAATCCGTTAAATTGATTTAGTTTTGGGTTATTTTCCTCATGGGCGTATATAGAAAATAATTTCGGAGGGGGCTGAGACCATTTCCCGTGTATGGATTACTAACAATTTAGATCTTGGAAGAGTTTTACCCAACTTAAACGCTATTTATTACACCCAAAATAGAATATGTTTTATGAAGTAAATGATCTTATTTAATTTATTTTTAAGGGTTTTATGAAATTTTTACCGATGAAATCAAAATTTCGGGGGGGGGGGCTGAGACCATTTCCGGTGTATGGATTACTAACAATTTAGATCTTGGAAGAGTTTTACCCAACTTAAACGCTATTGCACCCAAAATAGAATATGTTTTATGAACTAAATGATCTTATTTAATTTATTTTTAAGGGTTTTATGACATTTTTACCGATGAAATCTAAATTTCCGGGGGGGGGGGCTGCAGCCCACTCAGCGCCCCCCCCCTTATATACGCCCATGATTTTCCTTGTACATAGTTTTATAATTTACTGATAATTTTGGACTTTTAAATGTTTTTTCATGGTGTGTACATCAGTTCAAATCGATGTCGTTTCAGAGCTATTAAAATAAATTAAAAAAAAAAAATCTCATGGTTATTTATTTATTTATTTACGGAGCCCCACAACAGCAAGGCGATTTGCTCACGTAAATGGTTAATTAAACAAAATGAATATAATCAATAGAAAATAAAAGAGTAAAAATTAGATTATAATAAAGTATTTAAATTATATAAAATTTACACAAAATTATTAAATAAAAATAAAATAAAGTAAATAAATACTAAAAAAAAATATAGTCTAATAAAAAAAAAAAAAAAAACACAGAAAAGGAAAAAAAAAACAATTACACAATCAATTAATAAAAATTGTGAAAAGTATGATAATAATAAGTAATATAATTCTTTATTGCAAGATAAAAATCATTATTATGTCTTTGTGTCTGTATTGGTAGAGATTTGATAAGAGGACTTTATTTTCTATGCTTAAGCCACATCTAGGAGCGCGAACACACCCACACACTCACACCCACACACACACTCACAGTGACTCACATACACACATCCATACCTGCATATTACGACGCGTACGCGGGGCTTGTTAAGTCATATTTTGTCATAAAGTTTTAGTTTATGTAAGTGTTGTAGTATGGTAACAATGTGTGGGCTTTTTTCGGATAATAATTCAGACATGTGATATGGTATAGTTAAGTAGTCTCGTGTTTTGCATTCTGTTAGTAAGTGTTTAATTGCAATTAAACACTTACTAACAGAATGCAAAACACGAGACTACTTAACTATACCATATCACATGTCTGAATTATTATCCGTAAATTCGTAGTTAATAATTATTAACTACGAATTTTAGGACGGGTTAACTCTCATTTGATATTAGAATAAAAACAATTAAGTTTTTTTTTTTTTACGTGTTATACCCCTTAAAAGTGTCTGCGATATTTATTATTCATTGTAAAATTGTCTTAATTTTACATTAAAGATAGTTGGCTTCTGAATAAAACTCTATTTTTGGGAAATATTTGTTTGCACCTTTCCCCAATACCTGGTGTTCCACTGTAAGTCCAGGAAACACATATTTACCTTCTTATCTACCCAAGAGGTATATTATAGCAAAATTTCAAGGTGCATAAAACACTCCATGAATCGTGCGGTTACTGGCTCTCGGACTATTTTATTTTGTGTCTAATAGTGTTTTAGTTGGTTAAAACTATTCCAAGTTCAGAATTGTTAGTATTCCATACCCCGGAAATGGTCTCAGACCCCACCCCGAAATTATTTTCTATATACGCCCATGCAAAAATGACCTTGAATCTGATTTGATAAAGGTTATCCAACCCGCTCATCATAATCACCGACCCCAGAAACCACATAAGGACCATACCGCTCCGAGTGTTGTTTTTTTAGACCAAATGTTGACCTGTGTTATTATTGAGTCTCTTTGCAATAATTTTTTTTATTCAATTACAGTTCAGGCTCTCTGCAACAGACCACTAACAATTGTTAGTGGTCTGTTGCATGTCTGGCATATAGGTCTGTCTTGTTTTGTCATGAGATAGGAATGTGTTAAGTGTGTATGTCCATCTCATGGTTAACGAATTAGATCGTTCGCTTGAGGTAAACTATTTTTGCGCCAGATATATTCAAATTCTGTCCAGTTTTCTAGACGAATGATCGCGAACCGGCATATACATGCGGGGTTTTCGGGACTTGTTTTCTACAGGTTACCAACCTTTTTGAGAAATGTGTTTAGTAATGCAGCTCCTGCGTGAAGAACGTTTTGAAATAATTAACTTCCTTTATATTTAAGTGCTTTTTACTTTTAACCTATATTTAAGCAAATATCCACGTTATTAGCCAACCAGTTTTCGTGAATTTATGACTTATATTAATACATACTTTCCAGCTGAACCTCCCTTACTCAGTTCAATCGTTCGTTTAGTCCTTCAACTCTATCCATTACCACCACTACGCTTTCCTCTCGCGGCACTCTCCCGTATAATTTAGGCTTTCTCGTAGTTCAGACTCTTCTCTTCTCTTAACTGGCGCACAACCCATTGCTAGGTCAGGGCCTCCTGAATCAGCTTCCGCCAGCTGTCCCGACCTTGTGCAGCAACCGTCCAGTTCTGTACGCCTAATAGGGTCCTAGCGTCACGTGCAACTCCATCCTTCCATCGGAGCTTCGGCCTCCCACGTCTTCTGCTTCCATGGAGCACTTCTTCCATTGTCTTCCTTGGCAGTTCTCCTGGATCCATTCGAGCAACATGACCGGCTCATCGGAGTCTTCCCACACGGATGAAATGGACAACATTTTTTTCTTTGTAATCCTCATACACCTCCAGGCTAGTTCTTCTTCTCCATGTCCGGCCATCGCATACTCCCCCCAAAATGGATCGCAGTATCCTTCTTTCTTGAATCAGGAGTGCCTGCTCATCCATTTTGGAGATGGTCCATGTCTCTGAGCCGTATGTCAACACTGGTCGTATGAGGGTTTTATAAACCAGCAATTTTGTTGACCTATTTATTACTTTACTCCTGAGAAGAATCCTGAGGCCAAAAAAACAGCGAGTGGATTTAATAATTCCACTACTGCGTAGTTCATACTGCTTAGCTTTAATACGCTTCCAAGTATTTTGGAGTGAAAATCGAATGAAACCACTTTAAAGGTGTTATACCACCTTGAGAAAACGTGGAATTTCCGTTTGGAATTACGCCAAAGATGATTTGACAATAATGTTTCAATTCATGATGATTTGAAAATAAATTCCATTATTTACATTGCATTGCTAAGTATGTATATATTTATATATACATACATATATGACTGTCTTTTAACACGATAGTGGGCACAATATTTGTTTTTCCGTCACGAAACTTGTTATCTAGAAATTATAACATCGAGGGTGTGTTTACTCTGGACCCAGGTTATTAATTTACCCTCAATGGCCGCAATTTCTTACATCCTTACAACTAAAATCTGTAAAAAATCATGCCCAAATATTGAGCGACATGTCCTGTAAGAAAGATTAAAAGCGGTCTCTTAGAAAAAGGTGTTTACTACGAAACAAAATTAACTAAAAAAAAAAAGGCCGTCACGCAGGAGCAGCATAACTAAGCACTTTCCTCAGAATTGGATATTAATTATTGCGAGTGCATTCCTGAATAATTTGCTTAAAATAACCTATATAGATAATAAAAATAAAAACATAAAAAAAAACCTGTTTCAATTCAATTCAAACGTAGTACAAAATAAATCCCCCCCCCCTTCCGATAGACCGATTTAGTTCATTTTTACAACACTTCTTCCTTATTAGATACCCAGGACGTATACCGCGTTTCGTTACAATACAGCAGAAATTACGACCGGTATGAGTATATTAGTACTTTATGTCCAGAGTAAACCCCCCCTCCAAATAACCCGATTTAGTTTATTTTTACAACCCATTTTTCACTGTTGATTACCACCACGAATACCGAGTTTCGTTGAAATGTAACAAAAATTACGGCTGGTAGAGGCCAATTGGTAATGTGGGTCCGGAGTAAACCCCCCTTCCTAATGAACCGATTTAGTTTATTTTTACAACACATTTTTCTCTTTAGTTGACCAGAACGAATACTGAGTTTCGTTGAAATATAACAAAAATTACGACTGGTATTGACAAATATCTACTTTGGCTCCGGAGTAACCCCCCCCCCCCCTCCGGATAGACCGATTTTGTTGGTTAACGAACTCGTTCAATCGTTTGGTGGGGGAATACTACATACCAAGTTTCGTGGGGAAGAAACAAAAACTCTGGCCGGTATCGTGTTACCGGACACATATATAACTAAATATATATATATATATATATATATATATATATATATATATATATATATATATATATGTATGTATGTATATAGTTATATATAAATTTTAACGGGGGTCATTATAGGTGTCTACTAGGTAGGATCGATAAAGATACGAAGAAATTTTTCAAAAATTCCGTCATGAGTCCAACCTCAATAGCTACTTTCCTTCGGAGGAAAGTGCCTCCGAAGGAAATTGTTCAGAAATCTTTAAAGGAAATTGTTCAGAAATGCGGCTTAGCTAGGCTGCTCCTGCGTGACATAATGTTTTTATGGTTGTCATTTATATTTCTTTAGCTGTATAACGAGATTATAACAATCCAGAAAAAATAAGAAACTTGTTCTTTACCTTAAAGAGGAAATATATTAAGCGTTTCCATTAGGGGTTTTACGAAAATTAGGTAAGATAACACAATGTCTACCAGTTAGAATTTCTTTAATGGTTTTGTGTGAACATATTAAAAAGATACTATTAATCATTGTGTGAAAACAACCAAGATAAAAACTTGTTTACAAATACACTTCCTTCCATTACGATATTGAGTGAGTAATGTAAGTGCTTTCTCTAAGACGTACAAAGATTATCATGCAGTTGGGAAAATTTTTTTTTTTTTTTTTTTTTATCACTTTTCATAAACATTCTTATCCAAGGGAGCTCTTTAAAAGTGGTTAATGACAAATTTATTCTTTCAAGTTTCTGATTATTTTTTTTTGACGTTGCACCTGAGAGGCGTCGCTTTACTGTATATATGTATATATATATATATATATATATATATATATATATATATATATATATATATATATATATAAATCTAATCAGTCCCGTAACAGGCCACAAGGGCCCAGAGGGTCAGATACTGTAGAGGTATCTGATTCTTGACCATACGGCACACTAGGGAGATAGTGTGGTCAATACTATGCTCCGGCCGCCTGATTTTCCCCTTGGCTGCTTCGACTGCTAGAGTCATTAGCACCCAAGGTACCCATTATTAATTAAATTAATTAAAGGCTGGGTGAGCCTAGGGACGATCTGGGACCCCAAATCCAACCCTCGAACGGCAGCACTAGAAGAAAAAATCTATAGTGCGCGCTCGGGTTTTGAACCTGGTCCTCCAGTTCATTAGTCGAGTGCTCTACCACTGAGCTAACCTCGCCCCATATATATATATATATATATATATATATATATATATATATATATATATATGTATATACCTTTTCAAACGTATCTGAGCCCTCTTTCAGATATATAAAACATTACATAAATTATATGATGAATTTCTAAAGGCCATTGTATTCGTATCCGATTTCTCGGCTGCTTCTTCTATTTGAAAAATAATAAACTGTTTTCGGTTATTAAAATATTCCGAAGCCGTAAGAAAGTGTAATGGCCCCAAGGCTTATTGAACGAGTTCTCGTAGTTGCCATCTTTAATGTCTGAAAATGCCACTTTGGTACCTAAGCCTGCCACTTAATATAATGCTCCACCACTTAAAAGACCTCTCATCCAATAAGATTAGTGTTTCAACAAGTTTTTTGCTGAGGACTCAAGGTCGTAACTAAAATGAGGCTGAAAATCTGAACAATGTCCAATGAAAACCAATTTGGTTAACATTATAACAGAAGGAATCATCTATGAAGGAGCAGGATCTGCTACGGTATATGCCTCTCCAATACAGCGGCTTTTCATTTCCTTCAATATTCTCGTGTCCTGGTACCCAGAGAAATTTCACTATATGATTCCTGAGAAACCTGATTCAACAAAAAGTAGCAAGAACAATACAGTAACAAAGATACACCCCAAAAGAACATCGAAGGGTAATGATGTAACCAGGGGTAATAACCCGATTTCCGATAGGTCGTACCTGTCCTACCCTTTTTTTCTGCCTATCGACGTCTTGGCCATTTACCCGGGCTTTCCATGGTGTTGCAGGGGATTTTTTTTTAACTAGCCACTAGACCACGGGGAGACCCCCCTCCAAATTGTTCTGTAAAAAAAATACCTCCATGAAAAAAATTAATATTTAGAGTACCAAAAACATTATAATCTGATATATCCTTGGCAATTTTTTGTATTTTAGATGTACAAACTTTTGATTTTTCTCATGTATTTATTCTGTTAGAGTGAACTTATTCATTATAAGAGTGTGCTTAATGTAGATTTAAATGCGTGTTCCTGTGTGTGCTTGATGAAATACGTAAATAGTGAGTTTCGTGGCGAAAAAAAAAACAATAATTGTGGCCACTTTATAACATGAATGAATGAATGAATGAAAAGTTTTATTCTTATTCCGGGACAGAAGTCCCATAGGAATAATTTTGAAATTACAAAATAATTTTGGATTTTACGTATAAACTTAAAAACTTATAAATGCTATCAGTATCAGTATATAGTGTGCAGCTTCAATATAGACTAGGGGTTGGGTAAAACTTGGAGGGATAGAAGGTGGTGGAAGAGTCGGGATTTAAAGGATTCAAGGTTGGTAGAATGGCGGAGAGACAGAGGTAAGGAATTCCATAGCGAGGTGGCACGGGTGACGAATGATTTTTCGAATATTGCTGTTCGGTGGGAAGGAATATAAAGATCCGAAGGACGAGATCGGGTGTTACGGGAGTGAACCGAGGATTTAAATTTAAGAAGTTGAAAAATATAAGGTCTACGGGATTGAATTACTTGGTAAAGGACTGAGCCGAGGAAGTACTCACGACGATAAAGAGGGAATAGCCAATTTAGCTCCTGGTAGAAATGTGATATGTGGGAGTCTCTGGGGATCCCGAGGATAAAACGAATGAAACTGTCCATGAGGCGTAACATATGGAGGGTTCAGAGCCCAACTAGACCAAGTCCATGTTATACAGTTTTCAGACAATGAGTATTATGCGTTTTAATTGCAGAGCCGTTGTATAAATCCTATTGACCAGTATAAGTCTTATAACGATTTGAACTTAAACACTGATATTATTTATGTATATTCTTGTTCATAAAATATTTACAACTTGAACTTGGCTTACTTATGCTCTGAAAGAAAAATGAGAATGACTTCCAAATGTGTAGGAAGAACTGCTTGAAGTGGCAAAATAATGAAGTTAGGACGCATATTCCTGCAAAACTGAAAAGAGCCATTTTAGTATTTATTTATTTATTCATTATGAGCTACGCAACTTTAGCGATAAGCTCAAGATCAGAAAAATCTCTGTCTAGTCTAGAAAAAAAGAGAGAAAAAAAAAAGAAAAAAACAAACAAAAAAAACAACACATAGAACAAAACGAAGACAAGAACATCCAGAACAATTTGATAATAATTTCAGTGACTTTTCACTGATGTGTGCAAATATTCGCGCATACATATGGTTAATGTATATATATATATATATATATATATATATATATATATATATATATCATATCCATACAATACTCATACGCCATTTTAGTAATACTCTTCAATGCCATTATATATATCGTCGATACAAATGCAAACTAACGAATATGAAAAAATGCATCTTTCATTGTCCATCTTTAATAATTTCTGAGGGACTTATTTACGGCAAATTCTTCAATCTTACTTCACTCTATTAAAGGGAAAGTATTCCACTATCAAAAGGTCAAATCTGCCGATTATTTGACTGTCCAAAAAAAAGTTATGAATAAATACTTTTCCTCTCTGAAAAGTGGTGATTTTCATATTCGTACGATATGTATATGTATAAATTAAATTGGATCGATGCAGATTTGAAGAATGTTTTTTAAAAAACTTATTTTATGAGTATAACCGCAATAGCAACATTACTTCGGAAAGTGTAAAAATATAACTTAAGCCTATCGTTGATGCTATTGGCCTATAAGTAATCCAAATAGATGAAAACGAACAAGAAAGATGAATTATTTTTTGAGGCACTTTCTTATTTTCATCCGCTCCAATAAGATGCAATGTTTGAAGAGGATTATGTAACAGTGTTACATAACCATTGGGAGATTTACTTATAACCAGTTTTCATCGTCCAACAGTTTTGGAAGTTTTACACTTTGCTTTTCAAAACGGACTACTGGATAAGGAGCAATGATGCAGGAAAATGTGAATGCGTTTATTTATATGAGTGTTTTTGTAAAGAAAGAGATAAACCTTATTCATAAAACGTAAAAAAAAAAAGATTGCTGTTCAAATTAATTGGGTTACTATAGTCTCACCCTGCTAATCATTTTTTTTGGAAATTCATTTACTTTTGTCGGGAATGTTTGTTACATTTTCGAAAGATTAAAAAATTTAGTAGTTAACAATACACATTTAAACTTGAATTTGTGGAAATATTTTATCTTAAGGGGGAGGGCATGATAATAGCATTTTACTTGAAGGGAAACCTCCGTGGTGCCATGTTTCAGGAAGCATAATATATTTAATTCCACAGAAAGGCAGTCAGTTTAAGCCACAATTCTCAGAAATAAGCTTAAACTTACTTAGAACAAATAGACGAGAAGAAGTAGTTTTATGCCGTCTAAGGATTGGCCATTCACGACTGACACATTCCTTCATTATGACCAGACAAGACAGACCGACATGTACATACTGCAATACTCACCTAACAATAAAGCACTTACTGACAGAGAGTAGACTCAGTCAGGGTAAATTTTAAATTACCCTACAATTTGACTGACTTACTTTCCGATAATAGCCAGTACATTGTTGAAATTATTAAATACCTCATGCATACACATTTATACAATAACATTTGAAAAAGTAAAAATAACAACAGCCATTCGGTGAATTGGATTTTTTGGGAATTAATCCAACAAAAAGATATTCTCTTTTTGTTGGATTAATGTAACAAAACGGACAGACCACTTAACAATACACAAAATAATTAACAGACAGAACATTTAATAACACACATAATTAACAGACGGATACTTTTGTACCCATCATGAATTTGGAATTTAAGAGCAAAGCCGTGGTTTTATCACCAAATGGTGAAAAAAACTAAAATAAAATCAATAAAAACTTAGAACAAATATTTATTAATTTATTTAAGAAGCTCCAAAACAGCAATGTGATTTCCTCGCATACTTTGTAAAAGTATATTCAATAAAAGTAAACAAATAGGTGTAAATAAAGTATTAAATATAAAAAGTAATCAGTAAGTATAAAAAATAGTTAAATTTAAAAAAAAAAAAACATACGGAATAAAAAAGGTTTAGCTAATTTTTCAGTTGGAATGAGCAAGTTAATAATTTGTTTACTGTGGATCCCCCATTTCTGGAACAGACCGAATTACATTCATAATACATTCTTTTCATTTGCTCTGGATATAAAATAGCGAGTTTCCTTGCATGAAATAAAAATTACGCCCCCTAGGGGCATATTTATAATTTTGTCTCGACTGGTAGATTTTAGGTAAGCTCCCTCGTCCGATAAACCAATTTTGACGCTATTCGTCCAACCGTTTGATATAGGAATGTTGAATGAAATATGTAAAGGAACCAAAATTGTGGAATTTTTGCTGCAGTCTAGAGCGGATCAAATTGGAAGATTTGCATAAACTGTTGCATGACAGGTGCATTCTTTCTAAAGAATATACAAAAAAAACGAAAACAAGTAATCAGCAGTATTTATGAAAAAACAAATATCAATTTCGATAACAAGTTCATCATTAAATAACCATTTATCAAGTTTATATTGTGAACCTCTTATCAGTATTTGTTTATTTTGTATTGTTTAAAAGATTCCTATTTATAGAATGGAATTGACAACAGCTCCTGCATGCTAGGATGTTATCGGAGTAATCAATCTGAAAGCCTTTCTTCTACATTGAATTTTATAACGCGATAGCTGGAGGGAAGAGGGGCTTCATGCTTGGGTTCATCTTGATTCGGCAGGTAAACGGCGGGGGAAAAAAGTGTTTTTCTGGCAAGTCCGGGTTCGAAAAAGAATGACCGAAATCCTCATCTTGTATAATGGATTGTTTATTGATGAAATTTCTTGTTGAAACCAATGCCATTAACTTGTAAGTCCACCCCGCAAAAATGAGCGCCATACTCTGAAAGTGGTTAGTTCTCGCCACATTACAGAAGAGTGATCTTAAATTAATCGGTGAATTAATATAAAACACAAGGAAGGAATTTTTTCTCACTTCCTGGACTATTGGGAAAATTCCCAGCTGTGCCGAGGACGTGTAGTAAGGGTGGTAACCAGTAGATATCCCCATGCTAATGGACTAGATATTGGAGCGCCATAAATAAAAAAAAAATGTTTTCCAAATAAGAGAAGATCAAAAATATATTAACATTTATTAAATAAATCTACTATATACATATTTGTCAAATACCACTCACTGACCTACATATCATCTCCCAGGCAAAACCTGTTGACAGAAAAATTTAAAATTTTGCATGGGCACTCCCTTTAAGATGTAAACTCTGTCTAAGAAAGGTTTTTTTTTTAATACTCAAATTTTTAAGTATTTTTAGAGGGGTTTGAATTTTCAGTTACTTATAAAGAGAGCATGCACGCGTTGCTTGGACGATAACAGGTCAGCTCTTACCGTACTGTATCTATTCCATAATATTATTTTTATTTGCGATTTATTCCAACTATGACGGCAGACCTTGAATTACAAGTAATAAACTGTGATTTTGCCCCTCATAGAGTTTACCTGGTGATCTATCCGAGGTAATAATATCCCGAACCCTTGCACAGCCTCCTCACCCATCAGCATCCCCAGTCAGAACACTTTTTGGTAATGCTCGCAAATATAATGGTTGTTTCTAAATGACATCTTGGAAAAATAAATGTTTAAATTTTAACGTACATTTATGATAGACAACGAATTTTAAACTGTAATGGTTTAAACCCCTGTTACTGGCAACCTATACATAACGGGTTATCTCTAGGTTATCAGTTTGTTCACACTGATCCGTAGCGCCCCAGAGTTAAGAAACATTATACTTTGATTACTTAACAATTGATGAATAACATATAATATGACGGGAATCGTGCTATAATAGACTACACGAAATTATATATTAGCGTTAATTTTGATATATTATTTAACGCAATAAAATAAATACTAATCTGCCGTAACGAAGCACGGGTATTCAGCTAGTTACTTGAATAAATCTTCAATATCAATTAGAGAATCCTTTAAGCAACAGAGGGGACGAGGTTAGCTCAGTGGTAGAGCACTCGACTAATGAACTGGAAGACCAGGTTCAAAACCCGAGCGCGCACTCAAGATTTTTAGCACTTTCCTCCGAAGGAAAGTAGCAATTGAGGTTGGACTTATGACAGAATTTTTGAAAAATTTCTTCAAATCTTTATCGATCCTACCTAGTAGACACCGAAAATGACCCCCCTTAAAATTTATATATATATATATATATATATATATATATATATATATATATATGCATATATATATATATATATATATATATATATATATATATATATATATGCATATATATATATAAATATATGTCTGTTAACACGATAGCGGCCAGAGTTTTTGTTTTCTCGTCGCGAAACTTGGTATATAGCATTCAATTAGCAAACGATTGAACGAGTTCGTTAACCACTAAAGTCGGTCTACCGGAAGGGGGGTTTACCCCGAACCCAAAACACTTATTTGACTATGTCAGCCGTAATATTTGTTATATTTCAACGAAACTTGGTATTCGTAGTGGTAATATAGAGAGAAAAGTGAGATATAAAAATGAACTAAATCGGTTCATTAGAAGGGGGGGTTTACTCCGGACCCACAATACCAATTCGCCACTACCAGCCGTGATTTTTGGTATATTTCGACGAAACTCGGTATTCGTAGTGCTAATCCACAGGTAAATATGTGTTGTAAAAATAAACTAAATCGGTTCATTAGAAGGGGGGGGGTTTACTCCGGACCCAAATTCCTAATATACTCATACCGGTCGTAATTTCTGCTGTATTGTAACGAAACGCGGTATACGTCGTGGGTAACTCATGAGAAAGAAGTGTTGTAAAAATGAGCTGAATCGGTCAATCGGAAAGCGGGGGTTTAATTTGTAATATATTTGAATAGAAAAGCCGGCAGACGTAGGTTCACAAAGCCGCTGCAAGGAGCGCTTTCTACCACTAGAGTGACTGTATCCTGTTCCTGCGTTAGATCAAAATACGATAATATGAGGATTTTTGTATTTATTACGTAGTTGATCAGTTACTCATTACAAAATGAGAACTATTCACGTTTTTATTTTATTTATGTAGGATATTTTAAGCAAATTGTTCTGGAAAGCAGTCTACACTACCCAAATTCTGAGGAAAGTGCTTAGTTATGCAGCTCCTGCGTGACGGACTTTTTCTTCTAGTGCAGCCGTTCGAGGGTTGGATTTGGGGTACCAGATCGTCCCTAGGCTCACCCAGCCTTTAATTAATTTAATTAATAATGGGTACCTTGGGTGCTAATGAATCTAGCAGTCGAAGCAGGCAAGGGGAAAATCAGGCGGCCGGAACTTAATGTTGACCACACTATCTCCCTAGTGTGCCGTATGGTCAAAAATCAGATACCTCTACAGTATCTGCCCCTCTGGGCCCTTGTGGCCTGTTACGGGACTGATTATTTTTTAACCAACAGAGTACATATTGTATTCTTGCCATCGTGTTGTCACATTTGATATAATTCAAAGTTTTAATTAACTAGTTCTCTTCATTATGTATTCGTCTACGTCGTACCTCTAGTATTTAAATGGTAATGTTTCGCGGAATAAACATGTTTATACACTATTATATAACCAATTTCATTACATTTATTGAAATTTGTGCAAGAATTCTTATGTAAATTAAAATTACTTCTGATAATTACCAATACTTTTTTATTACACAATTATGGCATTAATTATTGTAGATTGCGCGTATTTTTTAATATTTCTCTATTTTATTAGTAGAGAGAATAACATTATTTCAGAATGAATGTTTAGTTACCCAATAAATTGTGTTACACAACATATTCATAGACAAACATTACAGTTATTGTGGCAAACATTAAATAAACAAAAAAAAAAAAAATAAATAACCAAAAGGGGGGTCTCCCGTGGTCTAATGGCTAGCGCCTTGGATTCATAAGTGGGAGATGGTGGGTTCGATTCCCAACCTCCGGCAGGAATTTTATCATCCCACGGCTCGCTGGTAAAATTCCTCGCTGCACCCTGGATGTCGGCGCTAATGACCTAGATGTAGATGCGCCGTAAAAAAAAAAAAAAAAAAAAAAAAAAAAAAAATAACCAAAAGGATTTAAGTCAATAAATAAATATTTATTTTGTTCCATTTAAGTGGTAATTAAGGAGTTTCTATATTAATCTTTAAAAATGGACACAGATTTAAGCACTACATTGAAATGGGCTATGATACCGACCCTTTTTCTGCTGGTCAGTATATTTTCTTTTTGATCCTTACCAATAATGCGATATAAATCGATTCACTTCGGACATAAAAAGAATTATATTGATTCTTTTAGTATTAATAATATAGTAATATTCGGATTTAGTGTTTTATTCATTCAAATATTTACAGAAGATGTAGTATTATTTTATTTATTCAACAAAAAAAAACGTAACACAGACATATTTAAATTATTTCAGAATTGGCTTAATAGTTATATAAATTCTTTGTTAAATTTTCAATATAAATTGTTGAATTTTGAAATTAGGTGAAACTACCAGTAATTGTAAAATTTAGAATAAAACAGAAAAACAATCTAAAAACCTTCTGCAGGGATGTATAGAACCAATAATTTCAGAGGTTATTGTCACATTTTTGCTAGAATTCAATATTACAATTCAATAATGTATTCAAAGAAAATCATCGGCTGCTTGAGAAACCAAAAAAATCATAATGTTTCACAAGATTTTAAGTTTAATGTGCAATGGATTGTGGATCTGTTAAATAATAAATATATATATATATATATATATATATATATATATATATATATCCGAATAGGAAAACCAACAAACTCCAAGGTCTCCACCACAAATGATTTATTTTATTCACCAACAAAGCATGCTTTCGGAGTCTACAGCTCCATCCTCAGTGCTTCTACAGCATAGAAAAACAAAAAATATATAATCTTTAACACCGGAGAACAAGCTTATCAAATAAATTTGAATTGTCAGAAACCATTTAAAAACAATCAATGCAATCATAAAAACAATTAAATCCTAAAACACAAAACACGTAATCAACCACAAAAGCATTCATACTCAAATATACATTAAAAACAGCAAAATACACACTTTCTGTCCAAGCACACGTAAGAAAAATAAATAAATAAGTACATAAATAAAAAACACACCAGTATATCACAAGTTAAACATAAAAATAAAACCTAATGCTGAGACACCCACCCAGTTCTTCACTGCAGGCGGTTCACGTCTCTTCTTGGGAACTCTCCGAGCCGGGATAATCCTTCTTCAGTCCCGTATTTCAAACGCCATGTATCCGTCCTCGTATTGAGATTTTTACCTTTATTTATTAGTTTATCTAATTTAATCTCAATCCCTTCTAGGACGTTCATCTTATACCCCTTTTTAACATTGAGCAACAAAGTTACATCTAGGGCCTCTTTATTGTGGTCTTCATTTTGCAAATGAGTGAACATTTCAGAAGAGTTATACGTCATATGCTCATAACACCTCTTCTTCAATTTTCGACCACACTGTCCAATATAAGACGCCTCACACGATGTACATTTCATCTTGTAAATCCCAGACAGATGGTTTTCCTATTCGGATGCAGTACCACCACCGTCCAGCCAAATCAATGTCAAGATATATATATATATATATATATATATATATATATATATATATATATATATATATATATATACGAAAAACGGTACGAAAAAACACCTCAATACAAAAGTTGTAGCTTAATAAATTGTCTTTAAGATGAGAGATAGTTCAGCGTCTTAGCTTGAATATAGATATTCGTGACTGGGAAAAATAATTTCGGTTTACTTTTTTTGATGAACAAAATGTCCATCCAATGGTTTATTTAAATAGGATTATCTCGCAAAATATTCTATATATATAAGACGCTGAACTTTATTTAATCTTGAAGATAATTTAATACGCTACAACTTTTTTATCAAGGCGTTTTTTCATCCAACGCTTCGTTTAAGCGATAAAACGGAATGTGTCCAAAAAAACATGTTTTTTTTTTGTTGCGTTTTTCTCGAAAACGAGAAAATCGCCAACTTTTTGATTTTCGATTCCCCATCGTAATACGATTTTGTTGGTTTAAGACTGGGACACCCTGTGTATATATATATATATATATATATATATATATATATATATATATATATATATATATATATATGTTAAGAATAAATTGACCTTCTGACAATACTAAAATAATTTTGAAATAACAGGGTCACAATTATATAATATAAACAGACATTTTTAGTTCGGAAGAGCGTGCCAATACACTAGAGAGCTTTTCAGATTGTTTTTATCCATTTTCTGTTTAGTTTTTCTTGAGAAGGAAATAGTAGAGCACCCGTTAACAATAGCCACCCTTGGGAATAGTCCTGATAGATTGATAAGAAAGGAAACAAATGGATGTTATTGTCATTTCTGTGATGGATAGCTTTCTTCCCAGGAGCATCTTGTCAATATCTGGTAGGAATGTTAGAGGGGTCATTGGTATCTTCAACCCTCTTTCCAAGGGGCAATTTCAGTCAGCGAAAACCATTATTTTCGGGATCCGTGAAATGAATGACACATGGAAAAGTCATTTACGCATGAGCAGTATAACTTAGCACATTTATCACGAAGGTATAAGTATACTGCATTCCTGAAGAGTTTGCTTAAAATAAGTTGTATAAATACAAAAGTCCGTCACGCAGGAGCTGCATAACTAAGCACTTTCCTCAGAATTTGGGTAGTGTAGACTGCTTTCCAGAACAATTTGCTTAAAATATCCTACATAAATAAAATAAAAAGTGAATAGTTCTCATTTTGTAATGAGTAACTGATCAATTATTAATTTGCATCCAGAGTTATGTTTACACATGGTACCTACTACACTACGTAATAAATACAAAAATCCTCATATTATCGTATTTTGATCTAACGCAGGAACAGGATACAGTCACTCTAGTGGTAGAAAGCGCTCCTTACGGCGGCTTTGTGAACCTACGTCTGCCGGCTTTTCTATTCAAATATATTACAAATTAAACCCCCGCTTTCCGATTGACCGATTCAGCTCATTTTTACAACACTTCTTTCTCATGAGTTACCCACGACGTATACCGCGTTTCGTTACAATACAGCAGAAATTACGACCGGTATGAGTATATTAGGAATTTGGGTCCGGAGTAAACCCCCCCCCCCTCTAATGAACCGATTTAGTTTATTTTTACAACACATATTTACCTGTAGATTACCACTACGAATACCGAGTTTCGTTGAAATATACCAAAAATCACGGCTGGTAGTGGCGAATTGGTATTGTGGGTCCGAAGTAAACCCCCCCTCCTAATGAACCGATTTCGTTTATTTTTACAACACATATTTACCTGTGGATTAGCACTACGAATACCGAGTTTCGTCGAAATATACCAAAAATCACGGCTGGTAGTGGCGAATTGGTATTGTGGGTCCGGAGTAAACCCCCCCTTCTAATGAACCGATTTAGTTCATTTTTATATCTCACTTTTCTCTCTATATTAACACTACGAATACCAAGTTTCGTTGAAATATAACAAATATTACGGCTGACATAGTCAAATAAGTGTTTTGGGTTCGGGGTAAACCCCCCCTTCCGGTGGACCGACTTTGGTGGTTAACGAACTCGTTCAATCGTTTGCCAATTGAATGCTATATACCAAGTTTCGTGACGAAAAAACAAAAACTCTGGCCGCTATCGTGTTAACAGACACATATATATATATATATATATATATATATATATATATATATATATATATATATATGCATATATATATATATATATATATAAATATATATATATATATATATATATATATATATAAATTTTAACGGGGGTCATTTTCGGTGTCTACTAAGTAGGATCGATAATGATTTGAAGAAATTTTTCAAAAATTCCGTCATGAGTCCAACCTCAATAGCTACTTTCCTTCGGAGGAATGTGCTAAAAATACAAAATAAGCATGAGTAGTTTCACTCTTTATATATCCCGGAGGTAAAGGACACCATGACCATTTTTTTTATTAAATTGACCTAACAACATTTTCTTAATGCGGATTCTTTGATCTATATAATTGTATAGGATACTAAGTCCTGTTCCCATAAATAACGAAGACAGTGAAAAATAAAATCATGTCCGGTAGGGATTGTCGGGGTTCGGTCACTCCTATTTAATAAAACTACATTTTATCATAAAAATGGTTTTATTGTGCCGACGTTTCGGCTTGAACTTCAAGCCTTCATCAGGGCTGTAAAAAACAAGTAGGACGGATGTAATACTGAATCCAACGAAGATGATGCAAGGTAGGGATTGTCGGGGTTCGGTCACTGCTATTTAATAAAAGTCCGTCACGCAGGAGCTGCATAACTAAGCACTTTCCTCAGAATTTGGGTAGTGTAGACTGCTTTCCAGAACAATTTGCTTAAAATATCCTACATAAATAAAATAAAAACGTGAATAGTTCTCACTTTGTAATGAGTAACTGATCAATTATTAATTTGCATCCAGAGTTATGTTTACACATGGTACCTACTACACTACGTAATAATTACAAAAATCCTCATATTATCGTATTTTGATCTAACGCAGGAACAGGATACAGTCACTCTAGTGGTAGAAAGCGCTCCTTGCGGCGGCTTTGTGAACCTACGTCTGCCGGCTTTTCTATTCAAATATATTACAAATTAAACCCCCGCTTTCCGATTGACCGATTCAGCTCATTTTTACAACACTTCTTTCTCATGAGTTACCAACGACGTATACAGCGTTTCGTTACAATACAGCAGAAATTACGACCGGTATGAGTATATTCGGAATTTGGGTCCGGAGTAAACCCCCCCTTCTAATGAACCGATTTAGTTTCTTTTTACAACACATATTTACCTGTAGATTACCACTACGAATACCGAGTTTCGTCGAAATATACCAAAAATCACGGCTGGTAGTGGCGAATTGGTATTGTGGGTCCGGAGTAAACCCCCCCTCCTAATGAACCGATTTCGTTTATTTTTACAACACATATTTACCTGTGGATTAGCACTACGAATACCGAGTTTCGTCGAAATATACCAAAAATCACGGCTGGTAGTGGCGAATTGGTATTGTGGGTCCGGAGTAAACCCCCCCTTCTAATGAACCGATTTAGTTCATTTTTATATCTCACTTTTCTCTCTATATTAACACTACGAATACCAAGTTTCGTTGAAATATAACAAATATTACGGCTGACATAGTCAAATAAGTGTTTTGGGTTCGGGGTAAACCCCCCCTTCCGGTGGACCGACTTTGGTGGTTAACGAACTCGTTCAATCGTTTGCTAATTGAATGCTATATACCAAGTTTCGTGACGAAAAAACAAAAACTCTGGCCGCTATCGTGTTAACAGACACATATATATATATATGCATATATATATATATATATAGATATATATAAATTTTAACGGGGGTCATTTTCGGTGTCTACTAGGTAGGATCGATAAACATTTGAAGAAATTTTTCAAAAATTCCGTCATGAGTCCAACCTCAATAGCTACTTTCCTTCGGAGGAAAGTTCTAATACTTTCCTTCGGAGGAAAGTGCTAAAACTACATTTTATCATAAAAATGGTTTTATTGTGCCGACGTTTCGGCTTGAACTTCAAGCCTTCATCAGTGCTGGAAAAAACAAGTAGGACGGATGTAATACTGAAATATACATATATATATATATATATATATATATATATATATATATATATATGTTTGATGTTATTTTTCGTCGCTGGGATAGTATTTTTAGATGGAACGGCATTTTTCTCCAGCGGTGGTACTCCTCCTCACTTCTTCCCGGAATATTTCGATGGATTCATCTCCATCTTCTTCAGCCAGGTACTTGTTTCTTCCTCGGAGCCCAGATCGAGAAAAATGTCATTCCCTTGGCTACCCAGGGAGCTTCAACACCATTCGTCCGCCGATACTGTGGCTAGAGAGGAGAAAAGGAGCCCAGATCGAGAAAAATGTCATTCCCTTGGCTACCACTGAGGAAGAAACAAGTACCTGGCTGAAGAAGATGGAGATGAATCCATCGAAATATTCCGGGAAGAAGTGAGGAGGAGTACCACCGCTGGAGAAAAATGCCGTTCCATCTAAAAATATATATATATATATATATATATATATATATATATATATATATATATATATATATGCCTACATACACAAATACACATACATATATACATACATATATTTATGGAAAAAGACAAAACATAAAATACTAGAACATAATATATAGAAGAACAATGTGCTCTAGAAGTGTTTGGATTATTAGGAAAACAGATATAAGAATAACAGATTACATATTAGATTAGACATAAGAATAACAATATGGGCTACCGATGGGAAGATAGAGAACTATCTATAGGATCATTTCTGACAGTTAATACAGGGAAACATAGGAAGAAAGGAGTTGGTGAGGGGGGGGGGGGGGGGGGGGTTCAGGACCACCCAATGGACAGAGAGTATAGAAGATGAAAGAAAGAGCGGCGAAAGCGGCTAAGTACAGTAAGGGGTCATAAAGTAATAAAATGTTGTGTTAATGGAAAGGGAGGCAGGTATAAAGGGTTATATTGCAGTCGGTATAGGGGATTAGGATGGAGTTTTTAATAAATGGAAGATGTTGGAGTAGGTAGAGGAGATGACTTCTTTGTCAATTTTGTCATTAACTGGGTTATTTTCTATGTGGATAAAAATTGATTCGGAAAGGAGGCGTTCGTCTTCGTTGGATTCAGTATTACATCCGTCCTACTTGTTTTTTACAGCCCTGATGAAGGCTTGAAGTTCAAGCCGAAACGTCGGCACAATAAAACCATTTTTATGATAAAATGTAGTTTTATTAAATAGCAGTGACCGAACCCCGACAATCCCTACCTTGCATCATCTACGGTCAACGATCTCCTCTCAATAAAATCATGTCCGTTTTCATTAGAGGTGAAAGACACCATGTGGAGGACTTGGTTTTGTTTGACTATGATCAATACTTCTAATTACCTATCAATGCCAATAACAATGTTAACAGTTTTCTTTAAAATTTTTCTATAAGTGCCGAAGAAATGAATTTTAATAATTCAAAGTTTTTTGAAAATTGGCTCTCCTGAACAATTTCAAATATGTGACATGGTGTCCTTTACCATGATTAGCTAGAAGAGACTCGATTGTTAAGACGTGTGCATACCGTGTCTATCTGCGGTCGTGGGTTCGATTCTCAACTTGAGTGGTGGTTTTTCTTTGAAAAATGGATTTTTTTTTCAACTTTGGAACCGTTAGAAAAATGACTTTATGATACTATGTATCGATGTTCACAGGGAATAACTTGGTTCTTCAAAATCTCATATTTTCAAGGCCAGCTCTTTAAAAGAGAATTAATAGGAAAAAAAAACACTCTATTTTACAAAATAACAATAAACCCAAATCTTTATAAGTGGGAAACTATCAAGGCTGTGTGTCAGTGAATTATTTACTTCTTAGCAGATTATTGTAATGCGCTTAACTCATTTTGCTCATTTTCCCACATACCAACTTATTACAAAACTTACAAATTTTAAGGTCATTTTCGGTATCTTTTAGGTAAAATCTATGACGATTTGATGAAAAAAAAATCTTTCATGAGTGTAATCATTATATATACATATATATTCAAATATACTAAGAGCACAGCAAGTTCTAATAAGAAGAAGTGTTGTCCATAGCTTCAAAGAAATATAAATTCTTATCTTATCATATTCAGCGAATAATTTATTGCTCTAAATATAATTTGTGTGCTGCTGATCTCCTGTTTTGTATATCTCTTTAGAAAGATATTTTAGGTTTTTAACATGTTATGTTTTTAGCACTTTCCTCCGAAGGAAAGTAGCTATTGAGGTTGCACTCATGACGGAATTTTTGAAATATTTCTTCGAATCTTTATCGATCCTACCTAGTAGACGCCGAAAATGACCCCAGTTAAAATTTATATCTATCTATATATATATATATATATATATATATATATATATATATATATATATATATATATATATATATAGTTATATATGTGTCCGTTAACACTATACCGGCCAGACTTTTTGTTTCTTCCCCACGAATCTTGGTATATAGTATTCCCCCATCAAACGATTGAACGAGTTCGTTAACCAACAAAATCGGTCCATCTGGAGAGGGGGTTTACTCCGGAGCCAAAGTAGTTATTTGCCAATACCAGCTATAATTTTTGTTGTAAGAGAAAAATAAACTAAATAGGTTTATTAGGAGGAAGGGGGGGGGGGTTTACTCCGGACCCAAATTACTAACTTGCTCATACCGGTCGTAATTTCTGCTGTATTGTAACGAAACGTGGTATACGTCCTGGGTATCTAATAAGGAATAAGTGTTTTTATTTTATTTATATATATAGGTTATTTTAAGCAAATTATTCAGGAATGACACTACCCAATTCTTAGGAAAGTGCTTAGTTATGCAGCTCCTGCGTAATTTTTAAACATTTAGCTCTTCGTGCTTTTAATTGCTTGACAAATAAAAATGTACTGTAGATATTTATATTTTAAATTAAGTGTATCTAAGTATTTTATTGTTGGCCAACAGAGCTCTGAGGAGAGACCGCTTGCTCTGAAATATTGTATGTGGAAATAACCTACTTCCTCTGTGTCCTGACTCAAGCTTGTAAATTTAGAACTGATTTCTCCAGCTGACATCGTTCTACCGGAAGTTCCATCAGAACATTTTTGTAATACATATATTAGCCTTTGGAATGACCACTTATCATGATTATTTAACCGCTTTTAGCGCGTTTCCTCTGTACCTCATATGGAGGAAACCCGCTTATAAGGTTGACCTCATGACACAATCCGGAAGTGCCGACTAGAAACTTTCAATGCTCATAGATCACGAAAATAATGAAATAGGCTGCAAGTTTTAAATAACTTTTAAATATTATAAAAAATAATAAAATAAAATATGAGATAAATAAATAAATTATAAAATGAATATATACATTTTTTATGTCTGTTTTTCTTTCTTTTTTACGGACCTCTGAATCTGGTTCTTATATCTATGCAATAATAATTTTTTCCAAAGCAAGATTCTAACAAATGCAATTTTATGAAGTCTATCTCAAACACACAATACTGAAAACACTCTCCATCCTAATATTAAACTTGCACAATTTAATTATACTCTTAGGGCGGAGATGACCAAGCAGTTTTCTACCCTTAAACTACCAACCCAACCCTAACTTTGGCACTATTTTTCGACCGTTTTCGAGAAAACTGAATAAAAATAGTTTTCCTAACTAATTTTCGTTTTGGGTACTTCGAATTTAAGTGAAACCAGTGTTGGGCAAAACTAACGTTAGTAAACTAAACTAACGTTAGTTTTCCCTAACTAAAACTAAACTAATGTTATATTTTTACTTTTAGTTTTAGTTTAGTTTTAGATTTGTATTATTATTAATCATATGGACTCCGTTTTTAGTAATGCAATTAGTTTAGTTTAGTAAAAGAGACCTAAATTTGTGATTTTAGTTTAGTTTTAGTTTTTAGTTAACTAATTTAGTTTATCAAAGAACATATGTTTTCAAATTACGAGAAAAAGCCACAATTTCTTATTCTTAAGCAAGTTCTATTAGTTTTAGTAATTTACTTAATTATCGAAATAACATATGATTTATATTAATTCATGTTATTTTAGTAAAACTAAACTAATCTAAATTTTTAGTTTAGTTTTTAGTCAATTCCCAAAAGATTTAGTTTTAGTTTTAGTTTAGTTAAAATCCATTGATTAGTAAAATTTTAGTTTTAGTTTTTTTTTAGGTTGCAATTTTTAGTTTAGTTTTAGTTTATTCCAAAAAGTGAATTTATTTTTAATTTTAGTTTTAGTTTTTAGTTTTTGCCCAACATTGAGTGAAACTTCTTCTAGATGTTTAACGTTCGCCAAAAATAATATATTTAATTTTTGGTTAAATTTGGAGTTAAGGAAGTATTAGAAATTTTACGAAAAGAAATTAGCAGTTTCAGGAATTTCGTATATTTTCTTAATTATGTCTTAATCGGTTGGAAAATAGTAGTAAGTGGACGGTAATCATTCTAAAGCTTACTATAACTACTGTATATTTGTCAAATACCACTCACTCACTCACTCACTCACTCACTCATCTATCAACGCCCAGCCCAAACCGCTCGACAGAAAATTTTGAAATTTTGCATGGACACTTCCTATATAACGTAGGCGCTCGCTAAGAAAGGATTTTTTGATATTCGTATTTTTAAGCATTTTTAGGGGGGTTTAAAGTTTGAGTTGGTTAGAGAAGGCAAGCCTAGGCAGCCTGCGTTGTTAGGACGATAAAGAACAGCTGTTACCTTACATTATCTATCTCATAGTTTTATTTCTAATTGAGGTTAATTTCAACTATGATGGCAGACCTTGAATTACTAGAAATTAACTGTCCCTCATAGAGTTTTAATTGTGTTTCTTTTCTGCCTGTCTCCGTCAGATAGGCTTGCCATATTTTTGGAGAGTTAAACCGTAATTTTAAAACGTAATTTTAATGAAACATTATTTAACGCAATAAAATAACTACTTATCTGCCGTGACGAAGCGCGGGTATTCAGCTAGTAACTACTTATCTGCCGTGACGAAGCGCGGGTATTCAGCTAGTAACTACTTATCTGCCGTGACGAAGCGCGGGTATTCAGCTAGTAACTACTTATCTGCCGTGACGAAGCGCGGGTATTCAGCTAGTAACTACTTATCTGCCGTGACGAAGCGCGGGTATTCAGCTAGTAACTACTTATCTGCCGTGACGAAGCGCGGGTATTCAGCTAGTAACTACTTATCTGCCGTGACGAAGCGCGGGTATTCAGCTAGTAACTACTTATCTGCCGTGACGAAGCGCGGGTATTCAGCTAGTAACTACTTATCTGCCGTGACGAAGCGCGGGTATTCAGCTAGTAACTACTTATCTGCCGTGACGAAGCGCGGGTATTCAGCTAGTAACTACTTATCTGCCGTGACGAAGCGCGGGTATTCAGCTAGTAACTACTTATCTGCCGTGACGAAGCCCGGGTATTCAGCTAGTTTTCTATAAAATCGTTTATGACGTAATTTTCGATGGGTCGGAGAAATCGGCACTCAATTCGTCATTTTTGTTGTGAAATGAGTATTTTAGTAAAACTAGGTAAGAAAAAGTAACAAAATATTCCAAATGTTAAAAACCGCTAATATATGTCTAAAAATAATTATTTTTTTAAAAATTATTTCATCTTACCCAATCGAAACCAAAATGCTTAAATCTTGGTTTGGATAGAATCTAAGGTTGGAACGAACGCTTGAAAATCTTTTTAAGCTAGCTCATCGCTTTTGAGACCCAGAGACAAAAAACCTATTTGTGCCCATTTTGAAAGGTATATGGTTACATGTGCTGTACACATCAAATCACGAGTAAATTATGTATCTGAGAGCTTTTGACCAAGCGAACCGTGACGTTTATATTTTTTTTTTTTCACGTGAAGTACACAAAACAAGTGTTTCCTTGACCGAATTCATCATAACACGCTAAAAAAAAATCTCGTTTTTTATCAACAAAAGTTTCCCAAGAATTGTATTGTGAAAAAACTGTACACCGTAAAAGGAAAGATTGAACGTTTACTCGTTACTGAGTTTAGTTCTTGTCCAAAGGGGCTTAAAGGCGCCTAAAAGGTCATATCTTTTGAGAGGATCAATGTTCTGCGAGCTTTCAGTTTGAACTTTACTGTCATAAAGGTCATTTTTACTGCATATCCCGTTCTCTTGTATGTAACAATCGTGCAGAACTATTTTACATACAACAGTTTATCCAAATAATGAAACAATTTAGTAGAAAATTAATTCATTATTTCTATAAATTTTATTGTCCCGCCAAGAGAAAATATAAGGCAGAAATATGAAAAAAGCCCTTGACGCAGGAGCAGCATAACTGAGCACATTCCTCTGCAAGTTGGGTTATGTAAACCCCATTCCATAAGAATTTGCTTGAAATAACCTATGTACTTACAAAATAAGGATTATTAGATTTGTTGTCATTGTGACACCTGACCTAATTATTAATTTATTTTTTTTGGGGGGGGGAGGATTCCTAGTGGCGGTTGACACGTACGAAAAGGCATTAGCCCTATCCTTGCTACAAAAGGGGATTAACCTGTAGAACCCCGTTAACAAAGTCTTTTTCATGTATAATTGGGCAAACCTTTGCTACAGTTCTAATTAAAAAGTATAGGAAACAGCAAATTTGCTGGCGTAAGAGGACATACAGAAGGTCGACAACATACCTTACAAGCTGGGCACAGTACTTTCAAATCCATATAAAGCCACTGCTAGTAAACCAAGGACTTGGGGATAGTTAGATGTGTTAGAACTTTTCCAAGGAATGTTGTTATTGAGGTTGCACTCATGAAAGAGTTTGTCAAATTGCTGAAATCTTCATCCAATCTACCTACTAGATAAATAAAATGATCCCCGCTAATATATATATATATATATATATATATATTTTTGTTTTAAGTTTCTTCGCTGGGGTTGATATGATTGATTTGTGAGACGGCTTCTCTCTCCAGCGGTGTTCTTCCTCTCCTTTGCGCAATATTTCGTCGGGTTCATCTCCGACTTCTTCTGCCCGAAGAAGTCGGAGATGAACCCGACGAAATATTGCGCAAAGGAGAGGAAGAACACCGCTGGAGAGAGAAGCCGTCTCACAAATCAATCATATATATATATATATATGTTGTTCATTCGGCATCTGTCTCCAGCGGTCTTGCTCCTCCTGTCATCGCAATATTTCGCCGGATTCCTCTCCGGCTTCTTCAGGCAATCATTCATCCTTGCTGGTTGGTAAGGGAATGAGCTCGTCAGCGGTTTGGGCCCTTCTTATCCTTCTTGGTCGGAGACTATGCGAGCCAATGAACTGGGGAGGCTCTGGGCCAATCAGGTTCCGTCTGTCTATGTTAACTTCCTCGGTCGTCCGTTCGGGGCACTGGTGGTCCTGTATGAGTGGATTGTCTCCAGTCTTCTTCACGATGGCCCGCAAGGTGTTGGAGAGGATGAGTCCTTCTTCTCTATTGAAGTTGGCTGAATTTTTGTGGATCTCAATCGCCTCTCTGATGAGTCTCCTGTTACGCTGAACAGGAGACTCATCAGAGAGGCGATTGAGATCCACAAAAATCCAGCCAACTTCAATAGAGAAGAAGGACTCATCCTCTCCAACACCTGGCGGGCCATCGTGAAGAAGACTGGAGACAATCCACTCCAAGAAGGACCAAGAAGGATAAGAAGGGCCCAAACCGCTGACGAGCTCCTTCCCTTACCCACCAGCAAGGATGAATGATTGCCTGAAAAAGCCGGAGAGGAATCCGGCGGAATATTGCGATGACAGTAGGAGCAAGACCGCTGGAGACAGATGCCGAATGAATAACACATTTAATTCCCAGCGAAGTAGCTTGAAAAATAGCATATATATATATATATATATATATATATATATATATATATATATTATTTTTGAGGTTTCTTCGCTGGGGAGAATTTTTTTATGTTAATACGGCATTCTCCAGCGGTCAGTTTCTCTGGTTGATATTTCGCAGGAATCTCATCCTGCTTCATTAGACCGTTGTCCATGTTTTTTTTCTTTTTCGACTTTTTTGTTTGTTATTTTATAATAACCTTTTCAATTTGAAAATTATTTTGACATATCGTCGATACAAATGCAAACTAACGAATATGAAAAAATGCATCTTTCATTGTCCATCTTTAATAATTTCTGCTGGACTTATTTACGGCAAATTCTTCAATCTGACTTCACTCTATTAAAGGGAAATTATTCCACTATCAAAAGGTCAAATCTGCCGAATATTTGACTGTCCAAAAAAAAGTTGTGAATAAATGCTTTTCCACTCTGAAAAGTGGTGATTTTCATATTCGTTAGTTTGCTTTTGTATGGACGATATGGCGCTTTACAGATGGACATTTCTTGAATCGGCGCCTCTTGACACTGCGTGGAGCCGATGTAACTGTTTGAGGATTTTCTTCGGCTTCCTGCGGTGTGCTTCGTTGTCTTTCCTCGGCCGATCTTGCTTTAACCGTTCTGAGTACGGGCTTCCAGGTAGGGTGCAGGATCACACCTTCATCCCGGTTGAGAGTCTTGGGTTGCTTAAATATCTCAACAGCCACTCTGACTAACCTTCTTTTTACATTTTTAGCACTTTCCTCCGAAGGAAAGTAGCTATTGAGGTTGGACTCATGACGGAATTTTTGAAAAATTTCGTCAAATCTTTATCGATCCTACCTAGTACACACCGAAAATGACCCCCGTTAAAATTTATATATATCTATATATATATATATATATATATATATATATATATATATATATATATATATATGCATATATATATATATATATATATATATATATATATATATATATATATATGTGTCTGTTAACACGATAGCGGCCAGAGTTTTTGTTTTTTCGTTACGAAACTTGGTATGTAGCATTCAATTAGCAAACGATTGAACGAGTTCGTTAACCACCAAAATCGGTCCACCGGAAGGGGGGGTTTACCCCGAACCCAAAACACTAATTTGACTATGTCAGCCGTAATATTTGTTATATTTCAACGAAACTTGGTATTCGTAGTGGTAATATAGAGAGAAAAGTGAGATATAAAAATTAACTAAATCGGTTCATTAGAAGGGGGGGTTTACTCCGGACCCACAATACCAATTCGCCACTACCAGCCGTGATTTTTGGTATATTTCGATGAAACTCGGTATTCGTAGTGGTAATCCACAGGTAAATAACTGTTGTAAAAATAAACTAAATCGGTTCATTAGGAGGGGGGGTTTACTCTGGACCCACAATACCAATTCGCCACTACCAGCCGTGATTTTTGGTATATTTCGACGAAACTCGGTATTCGTAGTGGTAATCTACAGGTTAATATGTGTTGTGAAAATAAACTAAATCGGTTCATTAGAAGGGGGGGGGTTTACTCCGGACCCAAATTCCTAATATACACATACCGGTCATAATTTCTTCTGTATTGTAAAGAAACGGTCGTGGGTAACTCATGAGAAAGAAGTGTTGTAAAAATGAGCTGAATCGGTCAATCGGAAAGCGGGGGTTTAATTTGTAATATATTTCAATAGAAAAGCCCGTCAGACGTAGGTTCACAAAGCCGCCGCAAGGAGCGCTTTCTACCACTAGAGTGACTGTATCCTGTTCCTGCCTTAGATCAAAATACGATAATATGAGGTTTTTTGTATTTATTACGTAGTGTAATTGGTACCATGTGTAAACATAACTCTGGAAGCAAATTATTAATTGATCAGTTACTCATTACAAATTTAAAAGAGAACTATTCATGTTTTTATTTTATTTATGTAGGATATTTTAAGCAAATTGTTCTGGAAAGCAATCTACACTACCCAAATTCTGAGGAAAGTGCTTAGTTATGCAGCTCCTGCGTGACGGACTTTCTCCTTTAGCTAAGACCTTGGCTTGATCAAAAAGCATCTGCCCGGGACATTCTTCTCATTTTTGTACGTCTCAGACGGTAGTCAGCGTAGTGTTGTCCTATTCTCGTGGCTATCTTTTCACCTGTTTTTCCAACGTAGACTGTTCCACACTCACATCGAAGGGCGTAAACACCTTTGTCTTGCAACCAGTGTTTATCTTTCGCCGATCCGAGCCAATCACCTATTTTGTCTAGAGGTCGGAAAGCACAATTTACTCCGCGATTTGTGAAGAGTCTTCCTATTTTTTCACTAATGCCTCTGACGTATGGTAGTGTCCCATTTCTTCTTCTTGTTTATTACCCATTTCTTCCAATTTTTTTTTCTTCTTCCTGTTTGACTTGAGGTCATTATATATATATATATATATATATATATATATATATATATATATATATGTATATATAAAGACGGGGGCGAGGTTAGCTCAGTGGTAGAGCGCTGGACTAATAAGCTGGAGGCCTGAGTTGAAATCCCGAGCAAGCACTAAAGATTTTTTCTTCAAGTGTCTTCGTTCATAGGTTGAATTCGGCCTCCCTGACCGTCCCTAGGCCAACCCAGCCTTTAATTAATTAATTAATAATGGGTACCTTGGTTGGTGCTAATGACTCTAGTAGTCGATGCAGCCAAGGGGAAAATCAGGCGGCCGGAGCATAGTACTGACCACACTATCTCCCTAGTGTGCCGTATGAATCAGATACCTCTATAGTATCTGCCCCTCAGGGCCCTCGTGGCCTGTTACGGGACTGTTTTTTTTTTTTTTTTTTTTTTTTTTTTTTAATATAAAGACGATTTTCTGAAACTTGATATATATCATTACCATAGCACACTATTGCACTAGTTCGTTACCGAAAATTGGTCCAATCCGGACCCAAATTAATTAATAATTTTTTCCATACCGGCGATGTTTGTGATATTGCAACGAAACTGGGTATGAGTCTTGAGTATTTGAAGAGAAATATGTGTAGTAAAAATAAACTAAATCGGTCCATTATTCCCAAGCCAAATTATTAATTTAAGGAAACGGCCGTTATTTGTACTTCCTAGCAATGAACCTCGCCAGACGAGGAACATGTGTTTCAAAAAAACAAAAGAAAATCGGTTCATTCGAAGGGTGAAAACATTAATCCAAGGGAGGGTTGAAAATAGTGTTGTAAAAGAGCGCGCCTTTAAGGCTAGAAGGCGCGGCTCCTAAAAGCTCGAGCTCCCAGAGCTTGTACAGGGCTCGATAGAAGGCGCGAGCCTTGGAGGCTCGCCTCGGGAGAAGGCGCATGCTTTGAAGACTTTAACTTTTCATTTCCAAATTGGCGGATGGCGGGCAAACAGCTGTTTCATGAAATATACTTTAGTAGATTCGTCCTAAATTCTTTCCGCCACAATTAAATTATTCGGTGGCAATTAAATTTACAATTTCAATGATAAACTAATTATGACGATCACTAATTGGGTAAAAATAGTAACTTTTCCTAAAAAATAAACTCTTCCGTGAGACGGTGATGGCAACACTGTCGTACTACTACAATACTATTATTAGCCAAAGCTCTACCTTCCCAGGGCTCCAAGGCCGAGCCTTCATGGCTCGAGGGAGAACCTTGCCGAACCTTCAGGGCTTGATAAGGTTAGGCTGAAGCCTCACTCCCGAGCCTTCATCCAGCTCTCAGAGCTCGGGCTGTGGAGGCTAGGTTCAAGGTTCAGGCCTGAAGCCTGAGTCAGGGCTCGCTGTTAACAACACTAGTTGAAAATGATGCATGTATTTACACCTGCCAAAACATACTGGAGCGGCGAGGGTAGCCGAGGGGGGTCAGAACTATTAATATTTAGTTTGTAATTAAACAAATTAATCAGGAATACTGGGTACACTTTCCACCTTCTGAAGAATGGGCTTAGTTGTACAGCTCCTGCGTGACGGAATTTAATTTTCATTCCTTAGGAAATTTTTATATTTTTTGAAAATCGACAATGATTATATGTAAATCGTTGGATTAATATGATGACCTTGGTTAGAATTTTTCTCTTTAGCTTTCCTTGGATGAGAGTTTTCTTTTGAAGTCCTCGTACTTACGATTTCAAGTCCTCAAACTTAAAGGATATGATTATATCAACTTAGAATGCCTAAGGAATTTTCTCATTTAAATGCTCTTACAATCTTTCCCCCTTAAGACCTTCAGATCAAGTCGGCCTTGAGGTAAAAACTTCACCTGTCTTACATTTCACTATGACTCCACCCTTAATAAATTACATACCGTTATCCAGCTCTTTTATTACAATTATTCAAGAATTTATTCAGTTCAAGTTAATGCTTGTTCTTAATATAAACTTCAATCAAACTTTATATATATATATATATATATATATATATATATATATATATATATATATATATTCCACTTTTTCTTGTTTGTTTTTCTGGCAGGGGGTCGATAAAGCAGTACACTCTTTGTTCACATTAACAGCTTTATTTGTTATGTTTCGCCCGACATGTTTCGTGCCTTTTCGCACCTCTTCAGGGGCTTTCCTATGTAACAATATTTTTTGTAAATCCTAAACTTTAAATTGTTTACACTAATATGCATATCCTTTCCCTAAATAATTTACATTTCAACACATAATATTTTAACTAACATATGTATATTAGTGTAAACAATTTAAAGTTTAGGATTTACAAAAAATATTGTTACATAGGAAAGCCCCTGAAGAGGTGCGAAAAGGCACGAAACATGTCGGGCGAAACATAACAAATAAAGCAGTTAATGTGAACAAAGAGTGTACTGCTTTATCGACCCCCTGCCAGAAAAACAAACAAGAAAAAGTGGAAAATATATATCGGGTCATCTTTCACAAGAATTAATATATATATATATATATATATATATATATATATATATATATATATTAAATATGTATACATTGTTAATAAATTAATGTGCTTTTTGGGGGGTGGGGGAATTCAGATGACAAATACATGAAAACGTGTTTTTGAAGAGAACTACTTGACGTATCAAAAATCCGTTTGCACAGTTCTTTCTCGTTCTTTTAGTACTTTAAAAATATGTAGTGGAACATATGGGTAAAAAGGGAACCCTTCCCTTCAAAGGTCTATTTGAGCCCGTAGATGGGTTATTTACTCATTTCCTAGGGCACCTTTTAATTGAACTCAACGAGAACTACAACTTTGCTCTTTTGAAATATTTTGATATCTCCAACCGTTTAGAAGTTATTTCTCGTCTTCAATTACATTCATGAAAATTGAGTCAGACAGTTTGATCCCAATGTCAATATATTTTCTAAAACCCGGGGGTCTCCCGTGGTCTAGTGGCTTGCGCGCTAGATTCATAAGCGGGAGATGGTGGGTTCGATCCCCACCGGCGCCAGAAATTTTCTCATCTCAGGGCTCGCTGAGAAGATTCCTGGTTGCACCCTGGATCTCGGCGCTAATGGCTAAGAATTATGTCGATGCGCCGTTAAAAAAAAAAAAAAAAAAAAAAAAAAAAAAAAAAAAAAAAATTCTAAAACCCATGCAGTATTACGATACTAATTGTACTACGGTGCCATAACTTCGATTAAAATTGCCACCTGATTGAAGTTTCTGTAACTCTCTCCAGGGAATCAACGAGAATAAGATATTCTGCTGTTGGTGAACTAGTAACTCGCCTTCCAGAACCGTAACAACATTACGGCTCAGTGAGTCCTCTGTCACAGTTTCTTCTTCAAGAATCTCCGAGTAGAACGGCAAAAAGAAATCAAGGAATCATAGCTCACAGTTATTTCGTTTATCGCCTAAGGATGCTTAAAAAGTGGAGGAAAGAGGGTAGCGAAAAACGTCGCTATGCCAACTGAGCTGAAAACGTTGCTATGCCAACTGAGTTAAACGTTGCTATGCCAACTGAGTTAAACGTCGCTATGCCAACTGAGTCGAAAACGTTGCTATGCCAACTGAGTTAAACGTTGCTATGACAACTGAGTTCAAATCGTTGCTTTGCCAGCAGGTCCACTCTGATCACTTCCATTTAACCTGATGACGCTTCTACGCCCCACTCTGTAATCGCCCTAACACAGAAAGTGGACCTAACTTATTCCTCAGAAACGTCTCAGGTTGTCAGTTCTTTAGTATACCCTTCATCCGTCATAGCAGATCATCATTTCTAGTCATAATCCGTGTTTGATATATTTTCATATCGTCGATACAAAAGCAAACTAACGAATATGAAAATCACCACTTTTCAGAGTGGAAAAGTATTTATTCATAACTTTTTTTGGACAGTCAAATATTCGGCAGATTTGACCTTTTGATAGTGGAATACTTTCCCTTTAATAGAGTGAAGTCAGATTGAAGAATTTGCCGTAAATAAGTCCAGCAGAAATTATTAAAGATGGACAATGAAAGATGCATTTTTTCATATTCGTTAGTTTGCTTTTGTATCGACAATATATTATACATCATCTGCGTAGGTTGTTAGAAGGGTTTGGGGGTGTGTGGGAATATCCGCAGTGTAAAGAATGAAAAGGAGAGGACCAATAATACTTCCTTGAGGGACTCCGGCATTTATGGGGCAGGTCGGGGAAAGAGTTGTGCCTTGCTTGACTTGGAAGGATCTGTTTGACAGGTAGGATTTGAGGATAAGGAAGTAGGTGTGTGGAAGTATTTGCTTTACTTTGTAAAGTAATCCCGGGTGCCAAACCCGATCGAATGCTTGAGCAATGTCGAGAAAGGCACTCGTGGAAAAACTCTTACGTTCAAGCGAGGAGGAAATAGCGTCTACAACTCGTAAGCACTGTTGTATAGTGGAATGATGGGAGCGGAAACCGAACTGATGGTTGGGAATTTTCTTCGAGGATTCTATGATAGGGAGGATTCTTTTATAAAGGAGTTTTTCGAATATTTTAGACATTAATGGGAGAAGGCTGATAGGTCGATAGGAAGATGGGCAATCGGGAGGTTTATAGGGTTTGGGAAAAACAATAACAACTGAGAGTTTCCAGGGATTGGGAAAATGGGTTGTTCTTAGGATTGAGTTAAACAGATATGTGAGGAATGTGATGGCCTTTTGGGGGAGTTTTTTGAGAATCGTGGAGGTGATAAGGTCATAACCAGGAGATTTCTTAGGGAGGCGTTTGATGATGTGTTTTACTTCTGACGGAAGAAAAGCTTTGGGAGGGAGGGACAAAGGTAGAGGAGAATTCAGGTAATCTTCGATGTTTTCGTCGTGGGAGGGGCTGGTTTGAGGATTAGGTTACTGCCATCCTATCAACTTCCCCCGATCCCTCAGTAGCATCCCAACACCTGCAGGAACATCTTACCGCTATTCAACATTGGTGTGAAATGCGGAGAGTAA